>BLKM01000903.1:0-18770 GCA_013340265.1 Coptotermes formosanus | reverse complement strand
CCCCCCCCCCCGGGGGGGGGGTGGGGTGGGAAAGGAGTTCGAGATATTCCTTTGTATTAAACACACATAAATCAGCGTAACGCGCCTGTTTATTTAGAGCTGCCTGAGATTCATTCGCTCCTCATCGACCTCTTATTCGTAATTTGGTTGAAAATTTATTCCAGGTCTTCGTAAAACTTCAACAAGTTGTGCAACAACTGTGTGAAGATAACGAGTATTCTAAAAACAATTTATGGATGGTTTCCACAGTGTACCTACGTCTTCATCACCAGTTTTATATCTTCCTTGCAGGGTCATCAACAACTGTAGAAGCAAGAAGCAGTGACACTGCTTCTTGCTGCGTCGTCTTCTTCTGACTGGTGTTATGTCGTACAGTGATGTACAACTTATTGGCCTCCACCCTTCAGTTTCTTTCGCTGTACGTAACATCCGATCGTTTTAAAGCACAAAAAACACAACCTAATTTACGGTTCCACAACAACCGACATCAGTACCACAATGTTTAGCGCAATAAAGATCGCCACCAGCTGTTGACTGGGGGGAAGAATTTGGCGTTTCTTCACGTTATTCTGAAAAAATAAATATCAGAGGCCTTTCTTTTTTAAAGATTTAATTCTGAGGTAATAGCGATGATGCATAAAAACGGACAGAATTTAGTCTGCACCACATCAGAAAAGAAATCAGATGTGTATGCATCCGTTCATATTTGGGTTATTGAAGAGGAATTTACGTTCATTCACAAGGCTGGTGTTTTTCCCACGGGCACCTAATTGCTCCTTAATAAGGTCAACCCACTCCTGATTAGGCGTACCTCTCCAAAACACCTGGTAAGCTTATTAACCTTTTAAAGCCTAGCGGTAACTTTACATACGACCAGGTTTAAACACTAAAAAATTCTACGTGGTGCCCACATTGCGTTTATGTGTTTTGTACGGATCTCAGAACAAACAGCAACTTTTGCCTTATAAAACCTTAAGAGACTGGTTTTTATAACCGAAGTGGAGAGTGTTTACAGCGCGGTACGCACTGAGTCCTTATATAAAACAGATACGCTTCGTCTTTAAAGGGTTAACACAGCAGGTCCCTCTGCTGTTGCTATGATGTCACCGAACACAATGTTGATTACTCCTGTTTGTGATAGTCTGGCGCAGAGCGGAAGCAATCCCTATTCTTAACGCATTATTTTGGGCAACACGTACACTAACATTTCATAGAGTTTTGACCTGTCCGTGAAAAACTCTTTAATTACGTCAATACTTGTCTTGGAAGGGTGGCGGTTAGTTACAAAAATTTACCAATTTTTTTAAATACTTCTGCTCCGCACTAAAAACTATTTGCGTAAGTGAGGCGTGGATGTGAAATTCTGTTTGAAATAAAACCTCCTTTTTAACCAACTAGGCTTGGTATTTTTAAGTATTCTGTGTGTCTTCTCTGAGAATGGCGTGATGTTACACTGAAGTATGTCGGCAGTCTTATAAAGGTCGTTACATTGTACTTCAATATTCTGTGCAAGTTGGTGGCGATACACGTTGTTACAAAAAGCATCTACCGACAATTTTAAATGTATTAGGTCGAATTTGTAAAGACTTCAGCATATATGGCGACAAGTCGGTTCCCTGTTTCTTGTTAATGTCTTCATAATAAACTCATTTGCTCATCCATTTTTGACACCGTTACTGCACTTGGTACTCAGATAATCACAGAACGTTCGTACTGCTATGTTTACCATCGCGCAAAAATTAGTCCTTTAGCCAGGTGTATTTCTGCGGCTTATGTAGTCTACATGAATATTAATAAATTTAGCCCTGATTTTGTTTCTTTAACTTCGTAATGATACCTAATAATGATTCAGTAATTGATGCACAACGGTTGCCTCTTGAGTCAACTCTCTTGGCGTACACAACTTGCTTCCAATGCGACTTTGGTTTTTATAATTTATTGCTGTTAAAGTTTTATAGAATTTTACAGAATTGGTACTTATTTTTCCGCAGTGCTTTCTGATAGCTTGTTTTCCCCGTTTCTATTCCTAAACTGTAACAATTAAGAGGCCCTTCCCCTCGACTAAAATTAGGTTTAATAGTTGTTTATGCTTGTGGAAGGGTACGTATAAAATGCTACATTGCATACACACATTCATTTTTACTAATTGTTGTAATTTGTTTGCGTTATTATTTTCATTATTTGCAAGTGCATTTAATTTTTTAGTGAGGCTGCCTCACTGAAGCCCCGTCAAATGTGAGGCCGCAAGCTGTAGCTTGTCCAGCTTATACGTAAATCCAGCCCTGATTTTCAGACACAGTTTTGATTGAGCGAAGGCTAGAGAGGAAAATCTTTGAGATCGGATGAAAATATGACGTTAATATGGAACGAGCATTTTTACATTATGCATTCAGCTGTAGATTCATCCATGTGCAAGAAATGCTCTGAAATTCCGCGGTCGACATTCCGTTCCAGTCTATGAATTCAGTCAAAAACCTTTGCATTAATAACTATGTTTCCTTTGTGAATAATCATTTAAAATGCAAAAATAATGCTTTTTTTAGAGATTTATTTAAATTCAATATTACCAAACAAAAGTCTGGGTGAATAGCCACGCTGTAGGATTATTTATTTTATGCGCCTGTCTGCAGCCACGTGTAGGTACATACAGTGTGAAGATTTGTGATATTTTGACTAAACGCATATGTGATGCACACACACGGGATACAGTCCCTACAACAACCAGACAGACGGCGTTTATCTCCAGACGTCTCGAAATGCACAGACTTTTACTTAGAGTAGACCCTCACTCTCTGACAAATAAGGTTCATCGTCAGACGGTCTCGATTTACACATACCTTCATCAATAAAGGAACATTCTGTTGAATTCGCAATGGACTTTTCCGCTAGTCTACTTGTAATGCCGTACTGCCATCTTTTCTCTACTCAGTGCTGTGTCTAGTTATTGTTTCTGGTGAAGGAGATTAATGATACATAGTGCCTGGCTTGGCTTTCCCCTGTGTTGGCAAAGAACGAAAACAAATCGAAAGGAAGAACTTTCTGCAGAAGACGAAAACTAAATTCTGAACAAAGCCCTTGGAATCAGACATGTCTAAGCAGCCCGTTCCATTAAGTTTACGATCAATAGCAACAATATCAATAATTCAATAAACTTTTAAAGTGGCTGACAAAATCAAGAAACCAATTACAGGTAAAAGGAGAATACAACAAAGAAAACATACGATAGGAAGTACAGAATGTAAAGCTATCCCGGACACGCCCTTAGGGCTCCAGGATGTCGAGTCTCTCAGAATTTCTAGAAAATCAGCACATGAAGGTGGGAAGGTTGTCAGCACTCTGCACCGGCCGCCTTTGCACCTAGGAGATATCCCTGGTACTCATTTCCGTTAGAGGCTGAGTCAACCCCAATACGACCGAAAAGATTATGTCAATAAAAAATCCCAATGACACCACCGAGAACAGAACCCACGACCTTCCGGTTGGTGGCGAACTGCCTCAACCAACTGCGCCACTGCGTACCTCATCACACGAAGTATAAAAATAATATATGATGATGCCACAAGAAGTATCGACCGCAAGAAAACAGTATATATTAAGATATTAAGATGCAAATGCCTAAGGAGCATAGTGACAGGTGAAGAAGGACGTACTTAGAGAAAAATCTGTCCCAGTGCCATATTTTCCACCAAAAATCCCACACGGGCTGGCCCCGGTTCGAACCCCAGCTTGAACTATGTTAAAGGCTAAAATTAATCTGCATTATACAAACAGATTTAGGTTGTATTCCACACAAAGCACAGCTTGCTTCCGTTATAAAAACCAGTGCATCAATGTTGTATAGGAGAAGAAACAATTATACAATTATACAATTATACAAAACACGTAAATACACAGCGTGAGCAAATTTCAGAACTATTAGTGCTAAACTGTCGGTATACACACTAACCACTAGACTTTAAAGAACTAAACGAAACACTTGGCTCTAATAACATGAGCATAATGCGCCTGAATGTAGCAGTTGTATCATAGTTTTAAAATAGACAAATATATGACGTATAACTTCAATTGCGTACTAGGTGCTATTGATGTACTTCTATTATCGATCACGTTTTCTCAAGTGTAAATATGGCGGTAGCGTGGATTTCAGAATTGTATTGGCAACTCTATATATCATTACTCTCATCTGGTCATATTCCCACGAACTGATCGTCACTGAAATACAAAGATCTCTGGAATCGTAATTTTGTTAGTCTGCGATGTTTGCAAAGATTTTTCAGTGGAAGCACAAATACTCGTATTTTAAAATTGCTTTGGATGGTAAACACACAAGCAGGACTCTAGCATGTTGCCTGTAATAATCTGACGTGTGAAGTGTGCCCGTCTTCCCACCGCCCCTTCCAAGCACAATTAAAAATGGGCGTGTTTTATTGCTTTAAGCCAAGAGGGAGGCATAGATCAAACCACGACTTCAAATTGATTATAATTTTGAAAATATGATTAGAGCACAAAAGCTGGTTGGCTCAGTTTCAAAAGGACTTTTAAGTCACAGAAGCGTGAAGTTGCTCCCCTGTACTTGAGGGCGCCAGGTTATAATGCCCATATCCTTTGCCAAAATAAGAATGGTCAAAAAGAATTAGCACTCCATTGTTACAAACGCACACCTTAAGGAATTTATCTGTCTTTCTTCTACTCGTGGCAAGATATGTCATACAGAAGACATGCAACAAAATCATAAGTTTGTCGATTTAAAACCGATTATAATTACCGATTTGGGGCATGTGTGTTGCGTCGTTATGCTTCATGCATACCTACGTGTGGGAAATAAGCGAATTTTCGTTGATAGAGTACCTTCTTCTAATGGGTCCACCACAGTAAGTTATTCCTTTTCTCCGCTCCACCTGAAGACGGAGAGAAATCCAACCTTCGAAACGTTGTAGCTTTTTAGCCTGAGACAATGCACAATGTTCAAAACTGTTAAGAATTTGAAAGCTAAAACTTTTCTAAGACTTTGCGGTGTCGAATACATTTTTAATTTGGCAACTAAGATTTGGCATAATAATGTCGTTTGAGTTCCTCTTTTGTTATTACGCTACATTATTGTCCAGTTCCACTACACTGTTTAAATACACAAAGATGACCTCGGTGTTTGAATAAGGAAAGCCACAGCATTACACAGATATTAAACCTCGTATGTAGAACCCACTTAAATTAACAGTGAGCAAACACTGAACACTGTTTAATGGCAAAAGCATAGACGCATTGAAAATTATGTTAGTGTCCTCTATGATATGACACCGCGTAGCCTCAGAGATCGTTAGGCACCTTTTAGGAGAATATGGTGCCTTTGTTTACGAGAATACACAGTACCGTGACGCACGAAAGTACAGTCCAGAATAAAGTAGCTACTACTGAACACGAATGGCATCAATTTTGTACTGTTAATCGGTTTATTCAGTTCACGCACCACAATTTGAAACAAATTATACGACTCACGGTTACAAAACGTTTTTTACTGTAATCGAATGTTGGTTGATTACTACGTTATTTAATTATCATCAACTTCCAACTGCAGTGGCAAAATATTTGGGCAGCCAATGCCTAGATCTTAACATAAATTTAAAAATAATTAACGGTTAATCCTTTTTGCCTTCTGCCATTTGAGATCGTGCAAATTGATAAATATTACAAATATTTCACAGAAACCTGTTGCCCCTATTTTCAGGGCATAAACTTCTTTCGAAACGTTGGTCACTAACTACCCAACCACAGGCATCTAATTCAGAAAGATATGAATCTCAGCGGTGAGAAGTTAAAATTTCGCATCATGGTCGTTGTTACTTTCTACTTGCTACCGCAAAAATTCTACTCGACTCCGGGAACGGATACAGTATTTTCAAATCATCTGCTATAGCACGTTACGGTACAGAGGGAGCGAGAACTCCAGTGTTGACATGGAGTGTGATGAAGACGGATTTTTTTCATGGAGTCAGCCAGTTAGATAGTTAATTAGTTAGGCAGTCAGATATATAGTGTATTTTTAATGTCTTCTCACTAGTTCTAAAAATGAACGTACCGCAGGATAGCCTTTAACCTCATGTTCAAAGTCTAAAATTAATATTATTTTCAAACAATACAAACATATTAACAGCACTTCTAAATTCCGCCCTTTAGTTCCGCGAGACTAATTCGAAACCTTCGCATTATAATAAACAATGTCCTCTATTTTCAAATTTCTTAATTTAACGTTCGTAATATCACCCGCACTCCCCAAACACTGAGTTTGTAAGGTTCGTCAAGATATCGAAAATAACCATAGCTGAAATTAAATTCTTTCAAATTTCTTCTTTTTTAAGCGTGTACAGCTAAAAAAACATAGGATAGGGAGTCCTTTAAATTGCAATAATTAATTAGAAGGTCAATAAATTCTCCAGTTTGTAGATAAGCTGATGACTCACTGTTGTGTTCATAACAAATGCGCGTTCCATGGAAGTAGTTGCTTGGTGTTTAATTATTGAAAATGAACTATACGTGGTGACTTGCATTAAGGAAATGTAGCTAATTGCTGATCTGCGGTAATGGCAAACATTTTTGTTGCAGGCGTGGTTTGACTACAAGCTACAGTGGGACCCTAAGGAGTATGGTGGAGTGGAGATGCTGCACGTGCCCTCTGACCACATCTGGAGACCAGACATCGTGCTGTACAATAAGTGAGTTGAGACAAAGCACAGCCAAGTCAACGCAAAAGATGTCGACAGTGATGTCATTGGATATATAATGTATTAACGTGTGTCTGTATAGGCCGTATCATGTGTCAGGCAGTTAAGGCACTGACTTCTTTCCCTGCACAACGGATTTCTCTTGGCATCGTACAAGCTGACTCAAGCGGGCACACATCTGACTACTATTCGGGACGTTTCCATTTCGAAATAAGATATAACCGAGCAGGTACACTTTATAAATACACGTAAGTCACTTACAATCTGAGATGTTTCGGATCATTAGTCATCACCAGGGTAGCACTATTATGGGAAGGTCCTCAAGACCGTTACATAGACGAGCAAAAAGGCAATTTAAAAAATGAATGAATCTAAATATAAATGTTCCTAATAATTATAAAGCATAAAATAATTAGACTATCTCATAAGTAAAATATGTTGTGCAGTTAAATAAATTACATGTGCAGTGTTTAAATCATTTCAAAGACCAGAAACCACGTCATTTCATTGGTGACAAGCGGAGTGAAAGAGAGGAAAGAAACATTCCGCACACATCCAAAAGGGTCCCGGTACTACAAACTTCGAACAAGCTTATTGCTTTTATTTCAGCATTTTAAACCTACATCGTCATCTTCAAAGAGATCTTCGCAAAACATCTTTAAAATAGCCTATATGGTATTTTAAAACATTTGGAACAAGAAACTGTCAAAAACGGAAGTCACGCAGTTTAAGCTACCAAGAAAGAATTTAAATAAAATTAACAATTGTAAAAAATACGTAAGCGGGGTCTCACAAGAAATATATTTGTGATATTTATATTTTACCTTCTTTCCAGTCGTTTGAAATACATGTAGCCTGGTGATGGTCCGGTAGGACTGAAACATGTACCTCGTTTTTAACAAGCTGGTTTTACACAAGGAATATAGTAGTGTTTATAGCGTTTTTATTTATTGTTAATTATTTAATAACACAATGGGATGTCGTTTCTTAAACGAAGCCCATTGGCCTTAATTTTACTCTACACAAGATAAGTTTCCGAAGTTGAGCATTAAGTGACACTTGTATTGGCAAACATTTAAGTGCCATATATGAAGGCATTACACCTTGCAGTCAGAAATTTCCATTCAGATGAGTTTCTTAAAATATATTTTTTTTTTTTTCTCAGCGCTGATGGCAATTTCGAAGTCACACTAGCAACGAAGGCGACACTCAACTATACAGGTCGCGTGGAATGGAAGCCGCCGGCCATCTATAAGTCATCGTGTGAGATCGACGTCGAGTATTTCCCATTTGACGAACAGACATGCGTCATGAAGTTTGGGTCTTGGACCTACGACGGCTTTCAGGTAAAGAGAAATGCCGTGTAAAGATAAAGGACGTAGTACAGGATTGGTTTGGCTCTCTGTGTGTCTGTGTGTATGTGTGTCTGTGTGTGTGCCCCTCTCTAGTCACGTCATTTGGCCTTTGATTTCACGGACGGAATTTTAATTGTAGCCTAGCTGACCCTACCACTGCATGCAGATCTATATAAACATGTTTCAATATTGATTACTATAATAGGACATATCTCCAATTTTTTATTTGTTTCTTTAATCATCCCTTCACTTTCCTTCTTTCCCTTTCATTATTTATCTTCCCTTCCTTCTTAATCTTTTCTGTATTTCTTCCTCCCATTCCTTTCCTCTTCCCTAGCGTTCCTTTCTCTCTGTGTCTCTCTTACTTCCCTCCTTTATTATTTGTTCCTTAGATATTCTATTATCTCTTTACCTTTCTTCGTTCCACCACAAAAAATGGATAGCAGAGCTAAAAATTCCAATGCAGAGAAAATTTTAACAGATCCTCCGTAGGTATTCCTCTTTGCGGATACTGGGAAGAAAATGAAAGATTAATGAGGACCGGACGCCTTCTCTTTCAAACGACGAGGAGTTAAATAAAGACAGCAGTCGGGTCTTATTACGGTGGATTTACTTACAAGCAACGTTCCCACAACACTGCATTGGCTTCACAAATATTACATTCTAGTTCACAAAACCGTGTATGGAAATGCTGCTATATGTAGCTGATGCTTCAGTGAAACATATCCCTTCATTCATGAAAGTGGTGGTATGGAGACGACTTTATTATCAGTTTTGTAGTACAAGATTTATTAATAAAGTCTACTTGTTTAATTCTCGTTGCAGTTTCAACGAAGAATCGGCATTGCTACAGAAGTTTTGCTCTTTCAAAAATGTATAAAAATCACTCCAATTCTCAGGCAAACACCCAGCGATTCTTATTCCCATGCGCAGTATGTTGCCGTATTCCACCTTCTTTGGGTAGTGTTAAGCTTCGAAAAAGGCAGATTCTAACATTAGTACCATATGTTATCGTACTAGATTCACAATTTATATTATAAAAAAACTGGGCTATTTATTCGCACAAAAATTTCTTATTTACATAAGTTAAAGTACTAAATATGACAGTAACATATTTACAGTAGGTTTACTGTATAAATATCAAATTCGTGTTTTTTAAAACACGAATCTGAAAATCCCAGTCCTATAAGACAGATATACTCTAATTCTAGCAAATTTGAGAAAAAAATCGATGGCACGCTTTAGATTTCAAAGGCTGTGGAATCGAACATTGAGCAGTTGAGTGGGAGACAATATTAACGCAAGTTTGTACTTGAAGACGTCCACAGATATGTATAAAGTTACGTCCATACTAAGCCGAACACTGCTGGAAGAATCAGCATTTCTTGTTGTCAGCGTTGCTAGTAGCGCAAATTATTGCCAGTCCACATAAGAAGACAGCTTTTTCTTCAGAATTTTAAACTAATTAAGTGTAAGGTGTGAGCAGACGCACTTTCGCTGACTACGAAACATTTGTGTGCGACCTAGCTTACCTATATCGTCGAAAAAGCAAGGAGATTGGTTATGACAAATTAATGTTAAATGTTAGAGCTGAACGGCACAGACCCCTTGTTAAGGGAAGTAGGAGCTAGTGGAGTGCTAAACATTTCATCAGAGTATCAAAGAGAATTTTGAAATTTTGACTAATATCTTAGGTCCAAAAATTACCAGAGCTGAGGAAAATTATAGGAAACCAGTACTTGTAAATTTCTAGCCTACAGAATTGCTGCCTGCGATTTACATGATGCCTAACTAAAGATAATAAAAACAGCAATAATCATATTGTTTAAGGCTCGTGTCTAGAAACGGGAGTAAGGGTGTCTCTGCTGATTTAGTGACTGTTATGGATGGAAGAAATGGGGTTCGATTTCCAGCAAACGGAAAATTTCTCTCTTTTCCCAAAGGTCCAGAGCGGCACTGAGGCCCACAGTCTCCTATTCAATGGATGCCACTAAGCACTTTCCCAGGGGTAAGGCAGCCGAGGCGTGAAATTGACCATTCACTTTCATCCGGTGGCAAGGTTAAGAATGAATGGAGCCGTAATTCTACTCCCCTTATATGCCCACGTGGTGCGAAAGGAGACAAATTGCCTTTATCGTTACTATCATTTCCCTAAATATTCTTCACAGAGGATAGTGGTTATGAAATATTGCAAAGTAAACGTTACGCAAAGTTTTGGGTGCGACGATTTCACCAAAGATACTGTAAATATCCTTTTCAGTTTTTCTCTTATACGTTTTTCATTATTTTAGAAGCATCTTCGCTGTGATATCTTTGTCTTACTTGTCTTGTAAGGTTCCCTGCTTCCTTTTCACACTAAAACTTTAGGTTTTTCTTTTGATGTTTTAAATGCAATTCTGTTTTCTGAAGCTGTTGGTATGAATACGTCACCTAAAGTTATACGTGCATATTCCTTGTTTTCTTTTGAAACTTCATCCCATTTCTCTTTTCACTATTGGCAGAGAAGAAATGTCGAGTTTCATTCAAAGACGTTTCATGTTTAAAGGAGACGCAGTCCTCAAAATACTGAACAATCTGTAGTTGTACTTTACATGACAATTGCGTAATTAACTCGCTGGAAGAGAGTTCTTTTTGTTAAGCTAATAAATTCTCAGTTAGTCATAAAATTCTTCTTCAGTTTATGGGACCCGAAAGTTTGTTACTGGAGACTCCGTCACTTGTTCTTTTTCCCAGCCAGTTGAATCTAGTCAACGTCTTTCCATCCTACATCTTTATGGCTTACTTAGTTATCATTTTTCCATCTGCGCCGAAGTCTTGACGTGGTCTCTGAAGTTTCCCAAATAAAACCTCTGTACATTTCTCTTCTCCTACGTGTGCGCCACACGCTCCGCCCATCTCATTATTTTGGTATTATCAGCCTAATCATATCAGGCAAGCAGTTCAAATCAAAAAGCTCCTTGTTATACGTTTCCATACAGATGCACCTTAATTCCTCCCTATTATTAAACAGCCTTGGCCTAGGTTCTCCCCTTCACGTAAGAAACCATTTCGCACCCACACACACACACACACACACACACACACACACACACACACACACACACACACACACAAAACCAACCTTTAAATTTGTAATGCCTTATGTTTATCAACATATCAATTTTGTTTTCGGGGCCACATTATGGAGATTCAGAAATAATTATGCAGTTCAGTTACAGTCTTTTTCATACGCCAAACCTTTATCGGGACTGGAACCTAGTAGTAAATATTTTAACGTTTCTTGTAATTTTCCTAAATGCTATAAATCTATAGGGAACAGGCACATATTTATGCAAACCTTCAAACTTAGTGTCAGTGATTACATTTCCTACATAAACTTCGGAATTGTCCTATCTGTGCCGCTGATGCGAATAATAAATTTATACGTGGGAATGTAGTGTGTCAAGGAAGAACTTATCATAGTGGGTATTTTTGCTAACACTTCTTTTAAGAAATGTCTTGACAGGTGAGCATTATATTTGCCGTTTGAGCGTTTCCTTCCAGGAAAGAATACGCTGCCGCTTCTTGTGTTTGTTGTTGACAATGTATTTTCTCTCAGTTCAGAAACAATTAATCCACACACTCACATCTGATACAAATCAGACGAAAGAATATATAATCCCTGTTTAAGTACAGCTAGAATAACAGGAAGTGTGTCTGGAATTTTATTACCAGCATTTCATAAACTGTTAGCGTTAAAGCTAGAAAATAACAAACAGATGCCATCCCGAATTTATTTATACAGTTTCTTGAAAAGCGGTTCTATATTAAAGAAGATGTGTGTGTGTGTGTGTGTGTGTGTGTGTGTGTGTGTGTGTGTGTGTACACCTAATACACATACATTTCTTCGGGCACATTTCGCAAAGAGGGTCTAGATAGAGGGAAAATAATTTTGTAGCGCAAACTTCTGTCACTAAGAGAATATTTCTTCCCCTTACAGAGAATAGCTGATGAAGCATCTAAAAATGCTAACAACGTTTCCAAAACATACTGTAATGCAAAAGAGGATGGCGTTGCTTTGCAAGAGAAACAGTACTACCATGAACCCTCATAAGAAGTATTTGATAATAAATAGTACTTACACCAATACTTCTATTTATTTATCTTGCAGGAAGAGGAGGTTTTCAGAACAAACCACACGAAATAATGTTGCGAACAACACTGCCTTGCTGTGAACGTAGATTTAACTTCGTAAACCTCTTTTTTTTTTTCCTTAGTCGGCAAATTTCTCTTAGAAGAGACTAGACATTACTTCAAAACTACCAAATTTGGAGAAATGAGATTGAACGTAAAGACGCTTTAGAGCTTTTAGGCGCGTTAGCGAAGCACTTGCGAAAAGAAATTATTAGCCTCGATCATGTCTGTCTATCTGTCCTTCCGCCGTATCCATGGAAAAGAGCGCCTCCAAACGGGCGGACTTGTTGGAACTTCGTACTTGTGATTTTTGCTACAATATGTCAAGATTACGAGTTTGTTTAAAAGCAGAAATATACATACTCTTAGATGAATACATACGTGTATTTACGAGGATATATTACAGCGATTTTTCTTCGTCATTGGGACAGACAGTGTTATCTGCATGGTGTAAGCTGGGGCCAAATAAATGTTCAAGAATCTAATTATAACAATCAAGCATAATCTATATTCGATACACCGATTACACTCGATTCTATATTTGTTGCCAAGATGCTGAGAAAGCGCATAGCGTATGTTACGTAAAACCCGAAAAGGCACATTTAAAATACTCGCATCATCAATGTTTTGTCTTAAAAATAGTCTCTAATTTAAAGTGTATGGACAGTAAGTGAAGGAAGGCGTCACAATTGTTAATTTCTGTTGATATTTTCTAAATTGTTTAACCTCGTTGTCTGTGAGGGTATGTCTCTATGAAACTGCGTTACTAATAGACACATTTTATTTGTTCCGGATGACAGAAGAAGTAATATTGAATACTGATGGAATAATTATTGGTAGACCAAACAGAAGAGCTCCGCGAAAATCTTATCCAAGTGTCAATCAGACCCCTGTCCAAATTCCACTTAAGCTTCCCTGAACCTGAACCTGAACCTGGGCTGCCGCGGTGAGACGACTACCCGGCGACTACGTCAGCCGTGGTATGGCCAAGCTACATCTTGATGGCACTATATTTCGGCTGCTTTTAGAGAGTTTCACAATGCGTGAATGCAGTGAAGGTGCTTAAGACCGGAAATGACCCTACGTCTTAAAAATATAACGTTAATAATTCAGCAAACACTTAAACTGGAACTCAGTATCACTTGGGAAAATCTTTTATAACATTTGCCTTACCTCTACATATTCTGGAACGTAATATCACTTAAATGGTTTCTCTAAGAGTATTAGATCGCAAGGTGTAATGAAATTAATGCATGCAAAATGTTGCCTATAATCTTCACATAAAATTTATTTTCTTAAACACATGGAGTGTCGACTTCCATTACGGTAAGAAGTAGATACTTTTCAAAAGAAAAAACAAAAACACAATCGCGTTGCTTGTTATAATTAAACGTATTACAGCTGTGCTAGCCGTCTAAAATATTCCACAGAAATCAGAATCTTGTGTGTTGGTATGTATTAAATACTCAGCTATATCAGCTAGTACTTTCAGTAATAAAATGAAGATTCTTTTCTTCTGGGATGCTACGTCGTGTTGATCGGTAAATATTTACAGATGTTTCGAAGGAATTACAGTGCCTTCATTTTCAGGTTCAAAGACTTTCAAAAACTCGAATCTTCAGCAATATCGCTGGAAGAACCTTAAACACCGAAAGTAATAAACTATTAAAAAGACAGAGCATTATGGCAGATCAATAGTGTATAATGTGAAATTATAAGTTCAGTTTCTCAATGCCTCTTCCGAATTTTATTCTGAGATTATAAAGAAATGAGTACGGACAAATCCAATTACGTATTGTGCTAGAAAGAAACAAACGCAGACAAAAGGCTGATAGGCCTACTGATGTTTAGAGAGCAGCGGTTTGACACAAAATAGAAAACATGAAACACCCTCAATGAACACATACATCACAATGAAGAATATTCACTAAAACATACGATTTAAAAAGGGTTGTTCATAGCAATTGCAAATGTCTGTTATATCTCATCTGGTACATGAATATGAAATACGTGTTGAAGCGAATATAGGATAAATTTACTTTCATTTTCAGGCATTATATACATAAAGCATTTGATATTATAAGTCATGAATAAAGAGCGAACGCTATATTTCGGTATGGCTTAACATACAACACGTTGCTTACAGGTAGATTTGCGCCACATCGACGAAGTAAAGGACTCAAAAGTCGTAGACATAGGTGTGGATCTCTCTGAGTTCTATACGTCTGTAGAGTGGGACATTCTGGAAGTGCCAGCAGTGAGGAACGAGAAATACTACACCTGCTGCGATGAACCGTACTTGGACATCACGTTCAACATCACGATGCGCCGCAAGACCCTCTTCTACACCGTGAATCTCATTATCCCTTGCATGGGCATCTCCTTCCTCACGGTACTGGTATTCTACCTGCCATCTGACAGCGGCGAGAAGGTGAGCTTACGCGATTCTTGTAGGCATCGCCTTAGGTTAAACCTGGAAGTGCTACGTCCTTGCTCCGTGTAAGGTCCAGTGAGGGAATTAAGGTCAATTTATAGACGTGACAGTTCACTGGCTAGGTTAGACTAAACTTCACCGCAAGTACGGAGGTGGATTAATACGGTGCATTGGTGAAATGATGATGGGCAAGAGAATACCGGAGAACTCTGATAGAATGTGTCGCAGAATAGCGGTACCCATGTAAAAGCTATAACGATTTTTCTAGAAATGAACCTTGGCCTCCCATGTAGGAAATGCGAATTAATTTTGGAACTGAAACCTGAAGTCGCCCAATACAAAAAGTTGTAACGTTTTAAGAACGAAGCCACTCACTCTTAGCCAGTCTTGGCTGCTGCTACCGTATCGTTTCTCTCGTAATGTTGGCAGCATAGCACACGCACGTAACTGTTTGATGTCTACATGACGTGTCTGCTGTTTTGTTACAGTGAACTTCACTACCTTTCGAAAATTTGAAGTGAAAACATGAGCACCAGGTTTTATGAAGACAAGCTAAGGATTTTATTTTTAAGGCGTTTGATGACAAAAAATACGATCTGAGCTTGTTTCCGGGAAATTTCCTCTCGTTTCTCGGCCGGCACACAAGACTACCCTGATAAGAATGTTCGTGCTTTCCCCCAGTCCCTCCAGATTAATATCGAGATACTGACTCAAATTAAGCTAAAAACATTTCCTTCCACTCCATTTCCAATTGAAAAGTATTATTCAATACCATCCTACATTTTGACGCTATGTAAATTAAGCCCCTGTTAGCATCGTTAAACATATTGTAAGTACGTGTTTTGGTAACCATGGGACAAAAGCGAAATATTGGACTTTGTCTTGGTACAGCCAGTTTGTAAGAAAGCACTGCTAAATTTTTGTCATTACGCAGACAGTACATGACAGTCAAATCATTGCGAAAGATTACAGTCTTCGACATGTATCCACCTAGGCATGAAAAACTGCTGTTATCCAGCTGTCACTTTTGAATTGGAATATAACCGCCTCATCTCAAGGCAAAGACGTTGTAAATGGAAATGACTGCAGCACACTAAGCAGCAAGGAATTAAAAAATGGATTTCTTAAAAGCTTTCAAATAATTAGATGTGTTTCAGTCAATTGTAGAAAATCACATAATC
This sequence comes from Coptotermes formosanus, assembly GCA_013340265.1. Classification (NCBI taxonomy): domain Eukaryota; kingdom Metazoa; phylum Arthropoda; class Insecta; order Blattodea; family Rhinotermitidae; genus Coptotermes; species Coptotermes formosanus. The sequence continues at coordinate 2,911 of BLKM01000903.1, read as the reverse complement.
ACAAAACAAAGAACGCCAAGATCTTTTGAATGTACAGACTGGGAAGGAAAATGTTCCTACATCTGAAAATGAAGAAAAATTACCAAATTTCTTTTTATTATGGGAGACAGATATTTTGGCTTATACAGTCACAATAAAAGTCAACTTGAAATTTAGTTAGCTGTCAAAGCAATCCCCAGCATCTTATTATAGCAGAAAAAGGATGAGCAAGAAGAGGTAGCTACAACATTATGAGTAATGTCACTTAAAACATTCCATGCACATGCTGAGGGTGTATTGTTTACTGGTGCCAAGAAATTCACACAAGAAAGGGTAAAATATTTCTCTAGGTGCTGCATCCAGAACTACAGAGCATGTATTATCATCCAATAAATATTCACTATGTTAAAAAGACTGCATTTAAAATAGTGCAACATAAAACAACTGAAAACACCAATGTAGGTCAAGAAACTAGTATAAAAATTATCTGCTGAAGACAGGAGATCACAAGAGTCTCTTGTGATGTGTTCTGTTTCCTCTCATTTGTCAGGAACCACATGGAAGAAGTACTTGATGGGGCACCCCACAAAATTATTGCACCCAGCCACTCCAGGGGTGGATTCTAGTCAACATTTTCTCCCAATGAATCTTTCACTTCATTAAGCCATACCTTTAGCCATACTTTCACTGCAGTTGCAGATGTTTAACAGGTTCCACAATATCATATTATGGAAATTTAAAATACATTATTGAAGCATACACCACTATGAACAAACACTGCTGTGAATGGGTTGTAGGCAGGAGGAAGTGTCCCAGGTTCCACAGGTCAGTTTAGTTCCTTATGTGGCCTCTAAAAGTTTGAAAGTTTGGTCAACACCTGTGCCCTCATACATGACTTGCATAAAATGTACCAGAATATTGTCCCCAGCCAATTACTTTTACTGTAACATTAAGCTGATTTTACTGAGTTTGAAATTTCATCTTTGTGTGTGCTGTTAAAATGGGCCTTACAGAAACAGCATGAATATGTGAAAGGGATTCAAAAAGCTAAAGACCGGTGTCAAATGCTAATTTTGTCAGCACCATTATGCACTTTCAAAGAATACATCTTCCACTGAGTTGGTGAATTAATTAATTGTGTCCACTAAGTGGAGGGCATATTTAAGTACACCTGCTACTGTACCAAGTTAAAGCAGTCTACTTTAACAGTTTATTAGCACATCAAAGTGTCCATACCTTCCTCTCTCATGTGTCTGATGTTTTCAGGTGAGCTTGTCCATCTCCATCCTGCTGTCGCTGACTGTGTTCTTCCTACTGCTTGCAGAGATCATCCCCCCCACCTCACTGGTTGTACCACTGCTTGGAAAATTTGTGCTCTTCACCATGATCCTTGACACTTTCAGGTATTCCAAGCCAGTTATGTAACTTGCATGCTGAAATGTATAAGTATCGCTAATATTAATTTTCAAAGACATGCAGAACATGTTCCTGGCTTTTATGGCCACTGCAGAAATCCTACATTGTGATATTTTTTCACGGGGTTGAGTGAGAATAAATTCTAAGAGGATGAAATAGAGAACATCATGTTACTCTAAAAAGTCAATATTCTATTGGGCACATATTGATAGTTAAAAGAGTTCCCTGCAGACAGATAGCACATTACAAGAAGATAAGTAAAACCTTTGATATTTCTTGTTTCTTATCACATATTCTGGATTGCAATAAAATAATTTTATCATATTTGCAGCTAGAATGGTTTGTAATACTGACTGCATCCTCTGGATACTATGCGTAAAACACAGACAAAAGACTCGAAAACCTGGACAAAGATGATGAAAAGTAGTCTTAAATATGAGAAAGGTCCAGAGGGACATCGCAGATTAAAGAAATGGTATGTCTGACAAGGTCTTTGCTCTCCTGGGGTGTTAGGCAGTGTTGAATGTTAGTTAGTTACCAAAGTTTTGGGACAGCCTATCAGTCTCATCTTAAAGGGTCAAGCAGTCATTCTTCTTGGATTGCTTGACCCACTGCTTCACCCTTGAAGATGACTCATCAATAAAAATTGTAGTTTTGTGTCCAGAATTTGTGGAGCATTTACATTTATAATTTTCACTCTACTAAGTTTTACTCCACATACAATGAATCACCATATATTGTTTCCAAATAAAATATTAATCATAGTTACCATTCCATTTCAGAGAAAAATTTTATGGAAACCAGCCATTTCATTTCAAGCTTATTAGGGGACATTTTTTGTCAATTTCTGTCTAGATCCTTCTGTTTCTGTTTCCCTTTCTTTTACACATGCACAAACACCCACTCTCACACACACACACACACACACACACACACACACACACACACACACACACAGAATGCAGCATATAAGACTGCAAGGCTACACTGTGTTGCTGAAGATTTGAGTTTTCTCGAATGTGATGCTCTGTCATTTGGCAACTAGCTCCTGAGATTTTGAAGAATCATAATGCCTCCATCTTCAATGTCAAGCAGTCTAAGAGCAAACATGAAGAATTACTCATGAAGTGACACTCTCACATCTCACACAACTTGAATTTTCAACCTTTGATATTGCCTTGTCCTCATAAATTTCTCTAAAACCCATAAAATTAGCCAACAATTTCCCACAATTATGTAGGAAATTAATAAAATTTAGCAAGCATTCTGTCTGGTTCAATCATAGCTGTAAATTCATAATATTAGCAAGAAGTAAAATCAGCTGATTGCCCTTTGCTGTGTTCCAGCATTTGTGTGACAGTTGTGGTGCTCAACGTTCACTTCCGTTCACCACAGACACATACCATGGCCCCCTGGGTACGTCGTGTGTTCATTCATATACTTCCTCGTCTTCTTGTAATGCGTCGACCACAGTACCAAATAGACAGACGCAGGTATGTGTTATTGCTTTTTTTTT
>BLKM01000901.1:12414-23122 GCA_013340265.1 Coptotermes formosanus | reverse complement strand
CGTACAAATCAGGATATAATGAATTTCAATGACAAGCTTCAAAAAAACCAAGCGATTCAACCACGTTTGTCTGATTGAAATGTCGACCGATAGGAAATACTTCACGAATCACGGGTTCCATTTAAATAAACTTGGTAAAGAAAGGATAGCCAAAGAAATAGTACGACAAATAAGGGAAATTGTAAATTCTGTGTCAAAAAATGAGCCTACAAAGCCCCTTCATTGGAAAGATGATCATGCTTTTGGGACCACGATACGTGATGCTGTCCAACCAATCAGCTCTACTTGTAATGAGGGAAATACTGCACAACCAGTAACCAAGCTATCTCAAGAGCACTGCACCCAATAGGAGCGGTCGAAACTGGCTTACATACTAAGAATGTCTAACGGTCATGACAAAGCTGAAGTGAGTGATGCTGTGGAAACGGTTATTGACAAGAGTGCTTCAAACAAATTTGAAGATGAAAAAAGTGGATTAGAAAGCGTAAGTGAGCTTTCATCCAGAGCTGGGATTGATAATGAAACATGTGGTGAATCAGTTAAATTAGAAGTAAATATTGATGAAACTAGAGGCCTGTGTATCGTAAATAGTGTAACCAAGAATATAGAGGAGGACAAATGTCCTAGAGTTAGCAAGTGTAGAAATGACGTTAAAAGTGTTACTGTCACTGAGGAAGACCCCTGTAAAAGCGGGGAAAATGATTTACAAGGATCTGATATTACAAAGGCTAATAATAACATAAGTATCATGGATCAAGCGGTCTCTAATACTTCTGTTCAGAGTCTCCGCAGATTTTCTTCCAGAAACAAAATTCCTCCCTCAAGGAGCTCAGATTTTTTATGGTAGCTTCTGCAGCCCCTAAACCAAATATCACAACTGCTTATAAACATACAGTAAATAAGAATTCTATCGATTTAAATTCTAAATTACAGAAAGGGGTTGCTAATGTGAAGGATTATCTCATAATTTACAATCAAAACATTCAAGGTTTGAAAAACAAGTTGTATGAATTTATCATAACCCTGTCTGATATAAAACCACATGTAATTTGTATTTCTGAGCACCACTTGAGACACTCGTGCTTGGACATGTCCTATATTCCATCATATAGGCTTGGTGCTAATTATTGTAGAACCACCTTAAAATGTGGTGGAACTTGCATTTTTGTACGTGAAGACGTTCACTTTACAAATATCAATCTTAGTGAGCACTGCGTGGAGAAAAATCTTGAAATTGTTGCTTTGAAGATCACCTTTAAAAAGAAATCTTTCATTATTCTGTGCTTGTACAGAGCCCCTTCAGGAGACCCTGAATATTTTTGTAATCACCTGGAAGAAATTCTACATTTCCTATACAAACCTAAAACACAATTTATTCTATGTGGAGACTTTAATATTGACTTCTCCAGATCCAATCACTTGCAAACCCAATTGATCAATTTATTGAATATGTTTAATTTAAAGGGTACAGTTTCCTTTTATACGCGAATCACTTCCACCTCTGCAACTATGATTGACAACATCTTCATTGACAAAAGTAGCTCCTATTTAATATCCCCATGGATCAACGGTCTCTCTGACCATGACGCACAAATATTGCGCCTTGAGGTCCATGGTAGATTAATTTTCCAACCTACTTTCACCTATACTAGAGACCTCAATGAGCACAATATTGCTTCCTTCCTACTTTGGTTATCAAATGAACAATGGTCAGAGGTATTTGAAGAAAATGATACAAATAAAATGTTCAATAATTTCTTAAATGTATACATGAGGTGCCATCAGTCACAGTTTCCAATTATCAAGAGATACTCCTCTAGGCATAAACGTAACCCTTGGATATCTAAGGGCATTTTAATATCTTGTTCAAGGAAAAAAGAACTTTTTATTCTTTCTAAAATACTGGATGACCAGCAACTTACTAACTACTATAAGCAGTATTGTGCCATCTTGTCTAAAGTAATAAATGCAGCCAAGAAATTACATAATAGTAATATTGTCTCTAAAGCAGGTAATAAAATGAAAGCAACTTGGAGAATCATCAATAGGGAAAAGGGTAAAACTCAATCAAATTTTTTGACAAATGAAATTTTACATGAGGGTAATGTAATATCGGATCAAAGTCATATTGCCCATTTATTTAATAAATCCTCTCTTTCGAATCTAGCAATGCTAATGCAAGGGAGTGATATTAACATGAAGTCGAACATAACAGATTGTATTGATATTCTGAATTGCCACTACGAAAAGCCATTCCCGGCCATTAATTGGCATTTCGCCTCAACCCAGGAGATCATAAAGGCTATTAAAACTTTAAAAACAACAAATTCAGCTGGCTATGATGAAATTTCTGATCGTTTACTAAAATTGAGTTGTCCATACATTGCCTCACCCCTTACTCATATATGTAATGCAGCACTAAAAGACGGGGTCTTTCCTGATAGACTAAAGTATGCTACTGTGAAACCAGTATATAAGAAAGGCTCCAAACAAGACTTATCTAATTATAGACGTGTATCCCTTCTACCAGCATTTTCCAAAGTTTTAGAGAAGATAATATATGCCAGACTCTCTTCCCACCTACTAAATAATAAGATATTGTCCTTGCATCAGTTTGGTTTTAGGGAACATTTATCTACAAATCATGCAATATTTTCTCTTGTGAATACAATTTTGGAAGCCCTGAACAAAAACCATAAGGTTCGAGGAATCTTTTGTGATTTACATAAGGCCTTCGACAGTGTCAACCATGAAATTTTACTAAAGAAATTACAATTTTATGGAATAGTAGGCAAGTTTTATAAGCTAATTAAATCATACCTTGATAATAGATATCAAAAAGTAGACTGGAACAAACACCATTCTACTTGGGATAAAATCCGATGTGGGGTTCCACAGGGATCAATACTGGGACCCCTCTTGTTTTTGATATATGTTAATGACTTGACCCTAATTAACAAAGATATAAAGGATAGTGAAATGATCCTTTATGCGGATGACACCAGTGTCATTATTACTGCACCGAACCACATGGTTTTGAATACTCAGGCGAACCAGCTTTTTTATAAAATAAATACATGGTTTCAAAATAATTTATTACTTCTTAATTTGGACAAAACACTCTACTCAGATTTTTTTTCCAATCATTCAATCAAACGAATGGAGTCTATCAAATACAATAACATGAACCTAACAAATGCCCCCCTGATAAAGTTTCTTGGACTTATGATTGATAGCAATTTAACATGGAATCAACATGTTGATTTCACCCTGCGGAGACTGTCATCCTCATGTTATGCCTTAAATTGTGTTAAATACACCCTGCCAATAGACGTACTGAAATTAATTTATTTTGCGAATATCCAGTCTGTTATGAGTTATGGAATTACCTTCTGGGGAGCCTCAACTACAGCTTCGAAAGTATTTAAATTACAAAAGAAAACTCTTCGAATTATTTATCGTATTAAACCTAGGGAATCTTGCAGAAAATTATTTAGTGACAACCAGATAATGACCTTTTATTCCTTGTATTTATATTCCTTAACATTATTTGTAGCCAATAACAAAGGTTTATTTGGCACTAACAATACCTTTCATCAGTATAATACCAGAACTAATAGAAACCTCCATCTTCCCTCCATTCAGCTGATGATGTATGCCAATGGTCCCTATATAAATGGTATTAAAGTATTTAATCATTTGCCCCAGACCATAAAAAATTTAGAACACAGCCCTGTGAAATTTAAGAACTCTTTAAAAAACTTTTTCCTCCAGCACCCCTTCTACTCAATCACGGAATACTTTGAACAATGAAATCCCACAAGGGGAATATTGAATAAAGGGATCTTTTGACCCGATTTTTGTCTTTGAGTTATTTTACATAATGATCTGATTATTTTGAGGTTAGTTTTTTATGTAAATGCCATGACGGTTTCTCCTTTCCGAATTTCTGGATATTGTGGACCAAGAAAACTTACCTTTATCATCAGTAGAGTTTATGATTTGTAACACTAGTAACCAAATGACTTGTTTTTTTACCTATATATTTGTAATAATCGGCAGCAATACTTCTTATTGCTGTGGGTATTGCTATAAATTGCTTATTTTTTGTACATATGTGCTTTTGTATTGCTTAGTTTTATGAAAATGACATTTACCATATCTTGTGTATAAGATCAACGGCAATAAATAAATTGAAGAATTGAAGAAGAATACCACTAGAGGGACCTGAACTACGTTGGATAAATTAGGAGACGATTTCGCTGGTGGCGCTGCAACGTCGCATTGCTACGGAGTTCCAGTTTGTAATAGGTTGTAAACTCTGGTCAGGGTTATGTTATTTAGACATCAGATAATCGGAGGTAGGAGAGCAAAGGGAGTGTCGTATATGATCCATGCCGCTTTGGTGAAAGTACCATCTGATCGACGCAAATGTGGCTGTTACATGATCTGTGGGACGATCCTTTCTCTACCACTAACCCATAGTTTCCACTACGGGTTAACCAAGAGCTATACTAAATGATCTGTGACCAACAGGGTCGCAATCGGTCGCCAGCATGACGGCGTGGTTGTAAGGATTATCTGTGGCTGTGCGGTAGGATAGGGATGTTTTAAGTCATGTAAGTGCATACAGCTCAATATGTTGACTTTCTTGCAGTATGAGTAACATTAATGGATTGTGTGTTTGAAAATTGTGTTCAAATAAGACGCTTAAGTACAAGTAGGTCTCTAAGAAAACAAGTCACTGCGTGAAGGGTATAAAAGATATTTGAGGGAACTTGCTAGGTGTCGCAGCAGGACCCATTCTCATGGTGGCAGCAGAATAAAAACCATTTCTCTTGGTTGGATTCACATGTTCGAAATCACTTAGAGATAACTGTGTAACAAGTGGCAAATAAGAGGTTGCTAGGAGGGCAGGCAGGAAAACAGTGATAACAGAAGATAGCTTGGACTTTCAGATTCTCTTTGCTGGCTGTGGTTTGTATAAGCTTCTGATTCACGTCGCTTATTAAACATAATGGCTTATCATGCAAGAAGTGCTTCACGTTGGTGAGTTGTTCAAATGATGGTCATCTTTTGGTTTTTACACTAGTGGTGGGCGTGGTTTATTCTGACGTTGGGAGGAACATACTGGCGCAAACTTCATTGTGACTTATAGTTCACGTGACCATCATTTTAACAGCTACCATTAAGGCCTGAAAGTAATACACTTTCAATTTGCAGGCAGCTGTGACAGGATGCCATTATAAGTGACGAAGAATGAGACTGCGGTCATTGCCCAGCATATCGTCTTCTGGGAGCCCACTGCAATCGGAGTCAGGAAGAAAGATGCACGGAGATGATTATCTTGCAGAATGTAACATTGTGTAGTCTGGCAGACAGTTATCATTAGATAGGAGCTTACTGCTTTTATCTTCTACTCGGATGGTGGCAGGAAGTGTCTCTGGAACACGGATACCTTTCTGTGAGACTACACAGTGTCACACACCAGAAGGCTGTGATCTTCATTAGATCGTCAGATCTCACGGGATGCAGGAAGTCCACGTTCATTGTGCACTTCATCTGTAATGGATGGACCATCTAATGAAGGTGTATGTCATGTCAGGAGTCAGGGTGTGTGTTGTTAGGAAACTGAAACTCAGTGCATCATCAGCCTTGTCATTAATTTGGACACTGTAGAAATAAACCTTTAAACAAGGCGATCATGATTTGTTGCCACTTCAGCAGCCAGTACTATCCTGTGAGCTTTTGGGTGGGGGGTGGGGGGGGGGGGGGTTAAGTGGGCTTGCAGCAGTAGTGTTTGTTCTTTGCCTGACCTGCTAGTGACTGTTGATACAGACACCCAGTGGGTTCAGATATGATTGCAGATTGTATAATTTTGTTTGTAAGACTTTTACTTCATTGTAAAACTTTTAAGCATGGCATTGGGACAAAATTGAATAGACATTTTGGAGGTTGGCATGCTGCCTCCACCTCAAGGGTTGAAAAGATTGAATTATGAATGTGAAATATGTATTCGCTATTGCCTACGATTGTGGAGACACATCAGTGAAACTATGGCTATTCTAAATGTTTTAGAATCTTGTGGATTGGGCTGACTAAGGATGTCCCAGAGTGCACCTATCTTGAGGAGCTTATCTTAAGAACAAGACGGGAGTGCCCAGTGGACCAGTTGCCCCATCCAGTGCAATCTGACTGAACGATGTTAGATGGGTGCACGGATCATTGCCCTCATCTCTGTAACCACTAATGAGTAGTCTGTGTTTCATGGGTGTGTATCGTGTGACAGAGTTGCCAGTTGTGTGACACATTGCTTCAGAGTTCAGAATCAGGTGTTTTGTCTTGAATTTTGCATTTCACATTCCATAGATTATTGGCAACAGCAGTAGCTAGGGATGAGCATCCAGACAGGCTCTGAGGCTCACCGAATTTGCTATTCAGTCAGTGTGTGGGGTAAAGCGGGAGGGGTGTGAAGGCACCTACTTGTGCCTGGTGGAAATATTAACTGTATGTTGAGCCCTGTGCTGCATACCTTCATGGCTTGATACTTCATTCAGCACAGGGATAGCCTTATTTACAAATAGTGTTTGATGTTAGTAGGTTGTTCACATGATTGTAACGTACTGGTTTTTACACTGCATGGCTGCCATTTGAGAGGAACATACTGTCACCATCTTCTGAGTGACTTAGTTGTGTTCACGTCACTATAATTTTAACAACTGCCATTAAGACTTGATAATAATGTATGTTCTTTTTACCGGCAACAGTGACAAGACGTCATTGCAAGTGATGACGAGTCAAGACTGCGGTTGTGGCTTCTGCACATCCTCTTCTTGGAGCCCACTGGATTTGAAGTCAGAAAGAAAGATGCATTATGATGATTATCTTGTGGAATGGAACGCCATATAGTCTGGGCGAGAGTGGCAGGGCCACCAAAAGCAGGTTCGGGCCCCAGTGGACAAATTTTTTCAGCTCCCCCACCAAGGGTGGGCTGGCTAAAATTCATTGATGCTAAATCGGAAAGACTGACGCTCAGTTGTAGAGTTACTTGGACTTAGTCTGAAAGTGTTCATTTGTATGGGCATCAAATAATGATAATAGCAAGAACTACAAAAACATACACAACACAGTCAGGGCTTGGGCCCCTTTCTGAACCACTGGACCCACTTATTTGTACTGCCTTAGGCCCAAGTCGATGGCACTAGAGAGAGGTATCATTGCATAGCAGCGTGCTGCCTTCATCTTCCACTCTGATCGTGGCAGGAAGTGTCTTTCGAACACTGATACTTCTCTGCCAGACTACATGGCGTCACACACCAGAAGACTGTCATCTTCATTAGACTGTCAGATCTCACAAGATGCACAAAGCTCACCTGTACCATGCATGTCATTTATAATGGAAGGACCGTACAGTCAAGTTGTGTGTCATGTGAGTAATTGGGTTGCGTGTTTTTAGGAAACTGAAACTCGGTGTATCGTCAGCTTTGTCATGAATTTGGACACTACAGACACATACAAACAAGATGATCATGAGTTGTTGCCATTTTGTTAGCCAGTACAAACCTGAGCCTGGGGGTGGGGTGTGAGGGAATTGACTTGCAGCAGTAATGGTTGTTCATTACTGCACCTGCTAGTGACTGTTCAAAGCCGTGCTTATTAAATTGAAGTTGCACATAGTGTCGCTGGCCTGATGTTTTTGGATTTATATCAAGCCCTATGCATAGCAGACATGATTGTAGATACATGGTAGATACAAATATCATTGGACATTGTGTAATTCTCTTTGTAAGACTTGCACGTCATTGTAAATGCTTTTAACTTGGGCATTGGAACAAAACTGAACTTAAAATTTGGGGGGTGGCATGCTGCATCCACCTCCAGGGTTGAAAAGATTGAATTATGGCTGCTTTATTGCATACAGTCATGGAGACACGTCAGTGAAACTCTGTCTCTTCTAAATGTTTTAGAGTCTTGTGGCTTTTGCTGACTGAGGTGCATCCAGGAAGTCCCAGTGTGCATCTGTTATTAGGAGCTTATCATCCTAAGACCAAGACAGGAGTGCCCAGTGGACCAACATCCAGTGCAGTTCGACTGAAGGATGTTAGATGCTGTTGTCTGGGTACACAGATTATTTCCTTCATCTCTCTGTAACCACTAATGAGGAGTTCCTGCATCAGAGGTGTGTATTGTGTGACAGAATTGCCAGTTGTATGACACATTGCTTGGAAATTCAGAATCAGGTGGTTTTTCTTGGATCTTTCATGCTGACTGGCTAATACACTTGCTACAAAATTTTCTTTGTAAGTAATTGCATTGGACATTCCACAGGTCATTAGCAACAGCCAGATGTAAACAGAGTTGAAAATTCTGTAAGCTTACACGTAGTTGTTATTCTGACGTCAACCAAGCCTTCTATTTAGGAGGCGCATAAAATGACCAGTGTTCGTTACTCACGTCTATCTTGTGCCAAGGTTAAGAATATGTAAAGTGTAAAGACATAAACCATCAATCACAGCAAAACATTTTATTTTTTCCGAGATTTATCATGTTTTGCAACGTGTTTCGGCTAACTTGGCCATCTTCAGATAATGCAAGTGTGTACAGAATATGTGGGAGGTGCTGTTATTTTATGTGAAAAATGATATCTCATTTCCTTTTTGTAATACTTTACTTTGATAATTATCTCCCACTTATTACGTACAAAATTGTATTCCATGAAGATGGCTAAGTTGGCCAAAACATGTTATAAAATGCGCTAAATCTCTGAAAAAATAAAAAGTGGCATGATTGACGGTTTATTTCTTTACAATTTATATATTACCACAATGGAATGTTTAAGAATGTTTTATGGCGTGGAACAGAATTCGGCACAGGAATGGTTTTAACTCTGACAATAGAATAACTACTAGCTGTAGCTAAATGCTGTGGAAACTCTTCTCTTACAACCTTTCTCACCAGTGGAGAGTCTTGATCCCCAAGAGATTCAGCTGTGTAATTCACAGCGTGACTGGATCAGTGAAGTGTTGAGTAGTATTGGATTGTTATCAGTTTATAATATAAACGTCAGGTCATAATGCCTCATGGGGACCTTCGTGGTTTGAATACGGTATGGTGACAGATGTTATAGTCTCACACCAAAGAATAATATAGTTAAGCAAATTCTGTAACATGTGTTTTGTAATGGTACAGTCACGTACAACACCACGATAACAATCAGTCAGGCAATAAGTTTCAGCTTATTCAAAGCCTTTGTCAGGCCTTATCTCTTCAAGAACTATCAGTAAAAGGTTTTTGACTGCAACCAGGCATGAGATCTCATCCTTTACAAAAAATCATCATAAAATATTAATAAAGTACAATACACTTGCATTCATTTAAAAACAATAATAGTAGCTCAAAAAAAGTTGCCCAACACCTTTTGGACAATGGCCACTTGCTCAGAAAAATCAATGATGTTATGGAAGTTTCAAATTTTAGTAAAAAACAGCATATATGCATACTATAGAAACAATTTATGTTAATACGGAAACAGTAAGGGGAAACCAATTCAATGATACGCGAGCATACAGTGACTCAAATATGATTTTTTGAGATTACTGTTAGAAGAGGAAGTCATTTGACTAGTTCTTCCTTCCATCTCCCTCTCATGTAGATGTGTCTACATCACAGTAGGCAGCTGTGCTTGACAAAATATGCAGCAGCTTTCACCTGCAATGTTATGATAACATTGATCTTCTGCAGCACCAGGCATGTAAAAATTTAGATGAGCTTTCTTACTGTTGCAGACGAAGAGTAAGCTAGTAAAATACTATTACATATATTGACTAAAAAATTTTTTTCGCAAAACCACATAAAGTTTAATTAGCCTTTTTTAATTCAAAAAAACCATCAATGCAAAGGCGAATTTATACTAGAAACTGCTCAGTATACATTGATATTGGAAGCCTAAATATTCATCAGTTTCTAAAAGGTAATCACTACTTTACACTTAAAAAATATATGTATGCGTCATAGATTATGACCTGGCTGTGCACCACTGGAAGAAAATTTTTTGCACTCTTCAAGAAATGACATATATTAAATTTTGTACACTTGTACGTTTCCTACTAATTTAATGTTTTAATATCTGTTTTTTGTTAGTATTTTATGATGATTTTTTGTAAAGATTCCTAGTTGGGGTCAAAAAGTTTTTATTTATAGTTCATGAAGAGAGAAGGCCTAATGATGGCTGGGAGTAAGCTGAACTTTGTCACCTGATGGATTGTATTGTGATGTTGTGTGAGACTGTATCACTATGAAATACATATTTGATTAATAACACAGTAGGGATAAATCGCCTTAAAATTTTATAATGTTTCAGTTCTTACTTTCTAATTTTTTAATATTACCCTTCTTTTTTACAATATATGTACAATATGAAGTGCAAACACATCTGTTTCAACCACCATGATCTTTGAAACTGATGATACGTGTTTTCTGTTTGCAGTTTGTGGGGAGCAGTGCTTCATAACAAATGGCCAGCAGAGTTCCATTCTCCCAGCATCAAGGATGACAATGGGTGAGTCTTCACCAGTCACATGTAATTTTTAAGACTACTGCTTTTTAACTCGCCTCAAATACAACACAAAATTGTATACTCATAGGTCATGTTATTGTCCGGGCATTACAAATATCATGTGGGTGGACATGATGAACACAATAACAGGGA
>BLKM01000900.1:5602025-5642054 GCA_013340265.1 Coptotermes formosanus | reverse complement strand
CTGTGCCCTCTGTGTTCCTTCCCAGGCACTACCACTACACTGCAGTCCACTTGTGTTTAGTATTTACTGTGCCCTGTGTGTTCCTTCCCAGGCACTACCACTACACTGCAGACTACTTGTGTTCAGTATGTACTGTGCCCTCTGTGTTCCTTCCCAGGCACTACCACTACACTGCAGTCTGTCTGTGCTCAGTATTTACTGTGCCCTCTGTGTTCCTTCCCAGGCACTACCAGTACATTGCAGTCTACTTGTGTTCAGTATTTACTGTGCCCTGTGTGTTTCCTCCCTGGCACTATGACTACCCTGCAGTCTATTTCTGCTCACTATTTACTATGCCCATAACCTATATTCTATTTCCTTGGTGCCCTGCTAGTGTTTATCCAGTGTTCCTGTTTTTCGCATTCACTTCACATGATTCGACCCCTACATAATTACTTGTACTACAATAATTGTTATTGCTCTTACGAATTTATATATGTACACGACACACAACTTTAGTGATACAATTGCATGCTGCATTGTTTTTGTGTTCATTGTATCCACTCACATGATATTTATAATGCCTGGACAAGAGCATAATCTATGATTATACAATTGTGTGTTGTATTAGAGGCAAGTTAAGAAGCAGTACCGTTAAGAATTATATATGACTGATGAAGACTCACCAATTGTCGTCCTTGATGCTGGGAGAATGGAACTCTGCTGGCGATTTTTTATGATGTACTGCTCCGTACAATCTGCAAAGAGAAAACATGTATCATCAGTTTCAAAGATCGTGGTTGCTGAAACAGCTGTGTTTGCACTTTATACTGCACTTATATTGTAAAAAAGACTGGTAGTATTAAAAAATCAGAAAATAAGAACTGAAACATTATAAAATTTTAAGGCGATTTATCCAAATTGTGTTATTAATCAAGTGTGTATTTCATAATGATGCAGTCACGTACGCACATCACAATACAATCCATTAGGCGACGAGGTTCAGCTTACTCCCACCCATCATTAGGCCTTCTCTTCACGAATTATAAATAAAAAATTTTTGACTGCAACTAGGCATCTTTACAAAAATCGTCATAAAATACTAATAAAACAACAGATATTAAAACATAAAATTAGTAGGAATGGTATAAGTGTAATGTCACTTCTTGAAGGGAATGAAAAAATTTTTTTCCAGTGGTGCACACCCAGGTCATAATCTATGATGCTAACACAAAACTCCATGGAGCAGAGGCCTTGAGAAGCTAAGAGTTTCTCAGCTAGTCACGAAATTCCCTGCATTTTATGGAACCCGGAGGTTCATTACTGCATTTACAACAGCCCACCACCTGTCCCTATCCTGAGCCAGCTCAATCCAGTCCATGCCCCCCCATCCCACTTCTTGAAGATCCCTTTTAATATTATCCTCCCATCTATGCCCAGGTCTCCCAAGTGTTTACCTTCCCTCAGGTCTCCCCACCAAAATCCTTTACGCACCTCTATTTCCCCCATACATGCTACATGCCCCGCCCATCTCATTCTTCTTGATTTGATTACCTGAATAATACTTGGTGATGAGTACAGGTCATTAAGTTCCTTGTTATGTAGTCTTCTCCACTCCCCTGTCACCTTGTCCCTCTTAGGCCCAAATATCCTCCTCAGCACCCTATTCTCGAACACCCTCAGTCTTTGTTCCTCCCTCAGTGTGAGAGACCAAGTTTCACACCCATAAAAAACAACAGGTAAAACTACAGTTCTGTATACCCTAATCTTTGTGTTTTTGGACAGCAACCTGGAAGACAAAAGATTCTGCACTGAATGATAGCAAGCATTCCCCAACTTCAATCTGCTCTTAATTTCTTCATGAATTGAGTTTCGATTCCTTAGGGTTGCTGCCAGATATTCGAATTCTTCCACCCTTTCAAAGGATTTATTATCTATCAGTCTATGATGCACAAGACTATTTTTTAAATCCAAAGTACTGATTACTTTTTAAAAACTGATGAATATTAATGCGTCCAATATTGATGTATTCTGAGCGATTTATAGGAAAAATTCGCATTTTACTAGCTTACTTTTCGTGTGCAACAGCAGAAAACTCACCTAAATTTTTATATGCCTAGTGCCCCAGAAGGTCAATGTTATCATAATATTGCACGTGAAAGCTGCTGTGTACTTTGTCAAGCACAGCTGTCTACTGTGATACAGACACATATACATGACAGGGAGATGGCAGTAGGAACTAGTCAAATGACCTCTTCTAACTGCGATGTCAAAAAATTATATTTGAGTCACATGTATGCTTGCTTATCATTTAGTTGGTTTCTCCTTACTGTTACCGTATAAATACAAAATTTTTTCCTATAGTACGCATGTATGCCCTGTTTTTTACTAAAATGTGGAACTTCTGTAACATCATTGATTTTTCTGAACGAGTGGCCACCATCCAGATGGTGTTGGGCAACTTTTTTTGAGCTACTATTACTGTTTTTAAATCAATACAAGTGTATTGTACTTTATTAGTATTTTATGATGATATTTTGTAAAGGATGAGAGCTCATGCCTGGCTGCAGTCAAAAACCTTTTATTGATAGTTCTTGAAGAGATAAGGCCTGATGAAGGCGTGGAATAAGCTGAAACTTATCGCCTGATTGATTGTATTGTGGTGTTGTGCGTGAATGTACCGTTACAAAACACATATTACAGAATTTGCTCAACTATATTATTCTTTGGTGGGAGGCTATAACATCTGTCACCATACTGTATTCAAACCATGAAGGTCCACGTGAGGCATTATGACTTGACGTTTATATTATAAACTGATGACAATCTTCATACTACTTAACACTTCACTGATACAGTCATGCTGAGAATTACACAGCTCAATGTTATGGGGATCAAAACTCTCCACTGGTGGGAAAGATTGTAACAGAAGAGTTTCCACAGCATTTAGCTACAGCTAGTAGTCATTCTACTGTCAGAGTTAAAACCGTTCCTGTGCCGAATTCTGTTCCATGCCATAAGACATTCTTAAACGTTCCATTGTGATAATATATAAATTGTAAAGAAATAAACTGTCAATCATGCCAAAACTTTCTATTTTTTCAGAGCTTTAGTGCATTTTACAACTTAGCCATCCTCATCGAATACAAATTTGGGAGATAATTATCAACATAAAATATTACAAAAAGGAAATGATATCTCATTTTTCACATAAAATAGCAGCACCTCCAATATATTCCATACACAGTTGTATTATCTGAAGATGGCCAAGTTAGCCGAAACATGTTGCAAAACATAATAAATCTCTGAAAAAATGAAATGCTTTGCTGTGATTGATGGTTTATTTCTTTACACTTTACGTATTCTTAACCTTGGCACAAGATAGAGATGAGTAGCAAGCATTGGTCATTTATGCACCTCCTGAATAGACGGCTGGATAGACATCAGAACAACAATTATGTGCAGGCTTACAGAATTTTCAACTCTGTTTACATCCAGCTGTTGCTAATGACCTGTGGAATGTGCAATGCAGTTACTTACAAAGAAAATTTTGTAGCAAGTTTATTAGCCAGTGAGCATGCAAGATTCAAGAAAAACCACCTGATTCTGAATTTCCAAGCAATGTGTCACACAACTGGCAATCCTGTCACACGATACACACCTCTGATGCTGAACTCCTCATTAGTGGTTACAAAGAGAGAAAGGAAATAATCTGCATACCCAGACAACAGCATCTGCCATCCTTCAGTCGAACTGCACTGGATGGGGCAATGGGCCCACTGGGACTTCCCTGATGTGCCTCAGTCAGTGAAAACCACAGATTCTAAAACATTTACAATAGGCATAGTTTCACTGATGTGTCTCCCTGACTGTAGGCAATAAAGCATTCATAATCCAATCTTTTCAACCCTGGAGGTGGATGCAGCATGCCATCCCCCAGAATATCAGTTCAGTTTTGTACCAGTGCCACAGTTAAAAGTACTTACAATGAAGTACAAGTCTTACGAAGAGAATTACACAATCTCCCATGATACTTGTATGTACAATCACGTGTACTATGTATAGGGCTAGTAATCCAAAAACATCAGGCCAGGGACACTATGTGCAACTTCCATTTAATAATAAGGGCTTTCAACAGTCACTAGCAGGTGTAGCAATGAACAACCATTATCACTGCAAGCTAATTTCCAAACCCCCTCCAGGCTCACAGCATGTGTCGATGTAACCGTCTAGACAGTATCCCCACACCTGTTCCCACCTCCCACATGACCAAGGTATGGACTGCCAGCTTGCGTCAGGGCAGCCCCCCTCAGGGCACCCTGCCTGTAAAAATAAGGTATGTTATTTTCACCTCTTGATGGCAGTTGTTAAAATCATGGTCACCTGGACAAACCTAAGTCACTCTGGAGATGGTGACAGTATGTTCCTCTCAAATGGCAGTGATGCTACATAAAAACCACATGATTATAGTCATCTAAACAACCTGTTAACATGAAACACTATTTGTAACAAAGGCTGTCCCTGTACTGAATGAAGCATCTAGCCATGAATGAGCAAGCAGCATAAAACTCAACATATTCTTATTATTGGCACCAGACACAAGTGATTGCCTTCATGCCCCTGCCACTTTACCCCATGTACTGACTCAACAAGAGACTGCGTGACCCTCACAGCCTGTCTGGATGCTCTTCTCTATCTACTGCTGTTCCCAATAATCCATGGAATGTGAAATGCAAAATGCAAGAAAAACCACCTGATTCTGAATTTCCAGGACAATTGGCAACTCCATCCTATGATACACACCTCTGATACAGAGAATCCTCAGGATATGGTCTGTGTAACCAGACAACAGGGTCTAACATCCTTCAGTCAGATTGCACTAGATGGGGCAGTGGGCCCACTGGGCACTCCCACCTTGGTCTAAAGATGATAAGCTCCTCAAGATAGGTGCACATTGGGACTTCCTGGACTTCAGTCGACCAAAACCACATGATTCTAAAACATATAGAATAGACATTGTTTCACTTATGTGTCTCCATGAGTGTAGGCAATAAATCATACCTACCTGACATTCAGAATTCAATCTTTTCAACCCTGGAGGTGGATGCAGCCTCCCTCCCTCCCCACAAAGTCTGTTAAATTGTCCCAATGGCACTCTTAAAAGCATTAACAATGAAATGTAACTCTTACAAAGTGAATTACATGGTCTCCAATGACATTTCAATTTACTGTGTATCTGCAATCATTTGTGCCAAGTACAGGGCCTGGTATTAATCTGAAAACATCAGGCCACAAACACTATATGCAACTGCAATTTAATAAGCAGGGCCTTCAACAGTCATTAATAGGTCAGACAATGAACAACCATTACTACTGCAAGCCAACTAACCCCCCCTTCCTCCCCCCAACCCCCCAGGCTCACAGGGTTGTACTGGATACTGAAGTTACAACAAATCATGATTGCCGTCTTTGTGAGCATATTTCTATAGTGTCCAACTTTAATGACAAAGCTGATGAGACAATGAGTTTCAGTTTCCTAACAACACACATCCCAGCGCCTGCCATGACTCACACCTTGACTGGACGGTCCACCCATTCTAGGTGATGTGCATGGTGGAGGTGAACTTCCTGCATCTTGTGAGGTCTGACAGTCTAATGAAGATCACAGCCTTCTGGTGTGACACCGTGTAGTCTGGCAGGGAGGTATCACTGTTGCTAGAGACTCTTTCTGCCACCATCAAGGTACAAGATGAAAGCAGCAGGGTCCTATGTAATGATACCTCTCTGCCAGACCACATGGCATCACATTACACAAGGTAATCATCTTCATGCATCTTTCTTCCCGACTCCAATCCCAGTGGGCTCCCAGAAGAGGATGTGCAGAGGCCACAAACACAGTCCCACTCGTCATCACTTCGAATAGCATCCTGTCACTGCTGCCTGTACAAATACTGTACATTACTTTCAGCTCTAAATGGCAGTTGTTAAAATGATGGTCACCTGAACAAACCTAAGTCACTCTGAATATGGTGACAGTGTGTTCCTCTCAAGTGGCAGTGATGCTGCATGAGAAACAGAAGATTAAAATCAACCCAACAACCTCGTAACATCAAACACTATTTGTAAATAAGACTAGCCCTGTGCTGAATGAAGCATCAAGCCATGAATGTACAAGCAGGAGTAGCAAAGTAGGGGTCAACATATTCTTAGTATTGGCACCAGACACAAGTGGTTGCCTTCATGTTCCTGCAACTTTACCCCATATACTCAATGAACACGAAATTGCGTGACCCTCAGAGCCTGTCTTGATGCTCCTCTCTAGCTACTGCTGTTGCCAATATCTATTGAATGTGAAATGCAAAATGCAAGAAAAACCATGTGATTCTCAATTTCCTGGCAATGTGTCACACACAGAGACGAAGGAAATGATCTGTGCACCCAGACAACAGGGTCTAACGTCCTTCAGTCAAACTGTACTGGATGGGGCAGTGGGTCCACTGGGCACTCCCGTCCTGGTCTTACGATGATACACTCCTCAAAACAGGGGCACACTCGGACTTCCTGGATGCTCTTCAGTCAGTCAGCCAAAACCACAAGATTCTAAAACATTTAGAATACACACCATTGCACTGACGTGTCTCCATAACTGTAGGCAATAAATCATACATATCTGACATTCAGAATTCGATCTCTTCATCCCTGGAGGCGGATGCAGCATGCCACCAACCAAAATGTCTGTTCAATTTTGTCCCAATGCCATACTTAAAAGCATTTACAATGAAGTAAAAGTCTTACAAATGAAATTACATAATCTGTAATCATATTTGAACCCACTGTGTATCTGTATCAACAGTCACTAGAAGGTCCGGCAATGAACAACCATCACTGCTGCAAGCCAGCCAGCCCCCCCCCCAAAAAGATGAAAGGATAGTACTGGCTACTGAAGTGGCAACAAATCATGATTGCCTTGTTTGTAAGTGTACTTCTATGGTGTCCAAATTAATGATGTAGCTGATGAGACACTGATTTTCAGCTTCTTAACAACACACATCCCAACTCCCAAAATGACACACACCTTGACTGGACGGTCCATCCATTATAGACGACATGTGTGGTGGAAGTGAACTTCCTGCATCTTGTGCGATCTGACAGTCTAATGAAGATTGCAGCCTTCTGGTGTGTGACGCCACGTAGTCTGAGAGAGAGGTATCAGTGTTTGAGAGACACTTTCTGCCACCATCAGGGTACAAGATGAAGGCAGCAGGCTCCTATGTAACCTCCTACTTCTCCGCCAGGCCACACAGCGTTACATTATGCAAAACGATCAACTTTGAGCATCCCTCTTCCAGACTCAGATCCCAGTGGACTCCCAGAAGATGACATGTTGAGGCAGTGACCACAGCCTCATTCCTCATCACTTGTTATGGCATCTTGTCACTGCTGCCTGCAAACAGAAAGTATGTTACATTCAGGTCTTAACCGCAGTTGTTAAAATGACAGTCACTTGAAGCAAAGTGAGTCACCCTGAAGATTGCAGAAGTACATTCCTCCCAAACATTAGAATAAACCACGCCCGCTACCCGTGTAAAAAACCAAATGATGGCCATCGCTTGAACAAATCCCTGACATGAATGGCTTCTTGTATGATAAGCCATTATACTTAAAAAGCGAAGTTAATGAGAAACTTACACAAATCATGACCATAAAGGAGACGCTGAAACTCCATGCTGCAGTCTCTTACCAGTGTCTCCTGCCTGCACAACCTGCTACTTGCCACTTGTCACATTGATATCGCTATGTGATTTTGGACATGTGCAGCCAACCAACAGAAATGGTTTTTATTCTGTTGCCACCATGTGGATGGTTCCTGCTGTGACAACTAGCAGGTTCCCTCAAATATCTTTCACACCCTTCACACTGCAATGTGTTTTCTTAGAGACCTGCTTGTGTTTAAATGTCTCAAACTTTGATCCCAATGAACACAATGCCTGTAGCTGAAGTCTCAGCATCAGTTCAGACTCCTCATGTGCGCCCATCTGCAAAGTTACAGTCCTCATTTTCGAAGATATTTCACGCCCTATCACTGACACTGCTCTAAATTTGGGGTCTAAAACCACAGCAATCATGCCTTCCTGTAGAGTCTGTTATAAAAATATATGAAAAATTACAGATGCTTGCACAGAATATGCAAATAAAACTCCAATCCTGCCCTTTCTGTTAGTTCTGCGTGATTCAAGCATCAGTGCCTTTCCATGAAGAGACACATTTTAACTAAAACAGCATCTCACATTTCCTTTGGAACCTCCTCAGCAGTTTAAACCATAAGCAGTCCATATGCAAACTTCATTCATTTATACTGAAGCAATCCACTGATGATTCATCTGCAGGAATGCATTCTACCCTTGCTTCCCTATAAGTAAATGAAGTTTGCATATGGACTGCCATCTGCAGATGGCAGTTGCAGGTTCCTCTGACATGTTGGTCACTAGCTACCATCCGAAACAGTCTCAAACACCACAGTACTGTAACCTTCACAGACACCACCAAGAGAACTAAATATCTGATTCTTATCTCAAAACTCTCAAAGTTTATGACTGAAGAGGGAGTGTTTGAAGATCAAGAACATTTGAAGTCTCACACGCCTACCTTGATATGTGTGCCACATATGCTTGCACGCCTCTGTAACTAAGTGCAGGTCTAAAAATTGTTACATTTATACAGTTTTTTGCAGTAATGTCTATGCCACAATATCACTGCTTTCTTTATATATTACAATAATAATGACATACATTTTCACAGGGGACCCCATTAATCACGATGCTAAAGTGCCACGTATGACCTCACTTGTAATTTGTATATGGAACATGTATCACTTTTTGCCCGATTGTATTGCAACCCCATGTTACACATGACACAACAGAGCAACAATATTTATGCATATCCAAGTAAATACAGTATACAGCCTACACAGGTACACGACATTCACCTAACATAGCTCCAGCTCGGCACGAGGTAACCCAGATTGACTGGTAGTCATTTCATACTTCCTTGGTACACCTTATCTGTACATAATTTTCAAAAGTATTATCCACTAATGTCAATCATACTGCACAAAAGACAATATATTAAGCCTTAGGCTATTAAACGTCCTAAAACATGCCCAACTTCACATCCACACGGACGACATTCCCACCTATTTCTTGATCAGCACGGACACCATCCATGTCGGCACAGATTATCTACAATACACGAGAGAAAGACGGAGAGCAGTGCCACAGGTTATATAACAGCGCGGTAACCGTGGACAAGATGAAACACACTAGCATGGATCCTATATGACGCTACGTCGACACATTAGCACGGACCATATGATCTAAAGTACATAACCCCGAACACAGTTTAAACCCTAATAAAGTGACGTTCTGTTTATAGAATGCATCCCTTTGTGGGTATATTATAAATGTAAACACAGTTAGATGCCTTCCTCCAACACCGCAGACTCCAGAGCCGATGCACAGCTGCCCTTGCCTCGCCCTCAACCATCAAATCAAGTGGTGGAAGACAAGTCCATCAAGTCCGTCCCACATCCTCACGCTCGACCCACATCTGTTCCCTTGATACCCACTGCCTTCATCTCCACAGAAAATTTTCCTGCTGTGGTCTACCTGCTATACAGTAGAGCCACAAAACAAAGTTAACGTTCACAATAAATTGGAAACTGCCACAACGAAATTGTAATTTAACCTTCAACACAGAAAAAATATGGCCATTGTGCACAGGGATCTGTGCACGTGAGACTCGTACCTTACTGATAGGAATAGGAAATATGTGCCGTTACTTCCATCTTGCAGCAGTTAAGGTGTCTCTGGTGCATGTTTTTCTCATGCCTAACAAAGATGCCTGCGTCGATCATGTACCTCATCAGCAGTGCTGGACACATATTATGCATGGGTCAGCTGGGTCAGCATGTCTGTGACAACAGATAAAAGAAATGATGTTCCATCCTTGGAGAGCACTGCCATCTTCTACCTACTTACAGATTTAACATGCCAGGTTCCACGCCGTGCGTCCTAAGTTGGCACTGGAACTAACATGACGTGACTGAAGATGACAACACATATGTTGGTAAGAGAACAACCTAACTGAGACAACTGTTGCATCCCTTACGCCCCCAGTAGGGGCAGGCACTATGAACATGACTAACACGATGACCCATCAGTCCATAAGAAAACCACCTGCCCGAGACGATGGTTGCATACCCTGTGCCACCAGTTGGCACTGGCACTACCATGACATGACCAATATGACAGATCAGTTGGTAACAAAACCTGCTCTTCTGCCTCTACCAGTCCACCCCTATGCAATTTCAAGATGAAGCAATGTATATGGAACTTGGATCTTCTCCTGGCATATTGCCTGCTGTCACTGGATGTTGCCAATATCTTGAGAATCTGTAATGACTTCATCTTCAGGAATGAGATTAACCTTTTAAAGCCTAGCAGTAACTTTACATATGACCAGGTTTAACATTAAAAAATTCTACGTGGTGCCAACATTGCATTTATGTGTTTTGTATTGATCTCAGAACAAACAGCAAATTTGCCTTATAAAACATTAAGAGACTGGTTTTTATAACCGAAGTGGAGAGTGTTTACAGTGCGGTATGCACTGAGTCCTTATATAAAACAGATATGCTTCGTCTTTCAAGGGTTAAGATGAACATTCAGGAAGCACAGAAGAAAGACAGCCTCATCAAAAGTTGGCTAAACCTTGACCAAACTTCAGCAATGTTAGGCATTGGCATACACTTGTGAAGAGTGTAAAAATTCCAAAACAGTCTCTTTTTACGTGAGTCAAAAATAAATGCCTACATGAAATTGATATAGTAATTACCATTCTTAATAACAGTGCTGCTATTTTGTATGATTTCTGAAACTCCTAGCAACAGATATGCAGTGTGGTAGGTCCACCTGCCACATCAATACAATCCAGTGAGTTCTGTAAGCAAAGACAGAATATGCCACACCCAACTGAGTTAGTTACCCACACATATTTGCATTACCTTGGCCAGGATGGCAGCCACCCTTACTGCCTTTTCTCAAGGTTTCCCTCTGTCCCTTGTGGCAAATGCTGGAACAATACCACACTATAAGCTATATCTGCTTCCCCTTTCTGCTTCATTGTCGCTATTAGAATATACAGTAGCTGAAACTTCCCAGATGGAACAACAACCAGATTAAAATATTCAAACTGAATCACATGATTAGAAACAATATTGGATATGCTGATTGGAATCACATACAAAAACATCAGACAGTAAAGAAGGCAGCAAACTAAGAAATATTCAACATATTTTATTTCATAATCTGTAACCAGAAAGTGTCCAGTACATGTTGACTATTGAATCTAGATATTTAAACACTGTCATACACACACTTTATCTTCTGGCAACACCAAAAGATCGCAATGTTTAGTGTTGGAAGATAAGTTACATCATCATTATAAATGAAAAGTATCATAAAAAGTTGGCGCATTTGGAATTATCTTTTAGTTACATTAAGATACAAAATTTGAAAAAAAAAAAAAAGAAGTTAAACCATCTATGAGCAATTCTTTTATCCCTGTGTAATGTAATGGGATAAGCATGGTGTTAAAATTGTACAACTTTGAAAGAAACAGATTGTTACTCTCTTAATTTGATTTATAAATGTCAATGTAACAGACGCAGAAACGGAATCACATCTTGTATTGGATCTCTATCCCCTATGGCACATGCTGTCAATTGTCAGAGGCAGGGATAAGGTGGAGAGAGAAAAGGCTTTATAAAAATAATGTTGTAGTTGGTACCATCTGTTGCTGGTTCTATTGCACAAGTAGCAAATTTAAATAAAAACACAGAGAATTTTGGTATTTAACTGAAAGCTAGCACATTAAAACACAAACATCTCTATCATTAAATTTACAACCATATGTAACAATTGAAGTGAAATGTAATATAATGAAAGTCCAAACAATGTACATATGTATGAAAGAAGGATTATGGATAAAAGACATTCAGATACCAGAATCTGCAATATAAATATAAATGACATGCAAATTTCACTTGTCTGTTCCATTACTGGGCTCAAGCTTTAGAAAACTTTAATAAAAGAGTATACACAACAGTAACTTTGTTACTATATATCCCGAATAAAAATGGGGGCGGAGAGGATAAAATGCTGGGGGATACTGGGCCCTGCTATCATTTCAACACAAGCGAGAAAGAAATCATTACAGCGCTTGATGTCTGGTTTGGTCCCAACTCCTCCAAATACACATGTGTAGCTGCTGTCAATTTAAATATAAGACTGCACCATAGCTTGGACTAGTACTTCTCTATGGCTATTGCAGCACACTCAGAAACATAAAGACATTCATGCATGGGATATATAATTCGAGCAGGAAAAGGGCATCCAGTGTAATGTGCACCAGTACCCACAACAGGCAAATGATGTCACAAGGTGCTCTTCACCATGCAGTCACCCCTGGTCTATCAGCCAAGCATTCTTCTAGCAAGCCAGAGTTCTCAGTCTTCCAACAATAAGATCAAGCTGGCACACTGTGATAATTTAATGTTCACCCAGATACAAAGTTCCTTCAGATAAGCTATCATCTACATCTGCTGCATGGTGCTTGGACACACAATTACACCCATCATCCACTGAGAGGGGCCCTCAAAGAGCTTTTATCAATGTACATATAATACAATATTACACAGATCTCAGGACAGCCTCTTTCTGTCCTAGCATCATTTGTAACAAAAGAACAACAAAATATTGGTAAGTAATTTCCAGCAACTTACCATAATTACAAAGTTAAAATTTTGTAGCAGTGTTTTCTAGGGTTTAATTTCATATAAAAATGGGGGTTTAAAATAAGAGCTCTGTAAGTCCACCCATAAATCTAGATCCTTGTGAGGGGACTTCTTTGACACTTTTTTCTCTAGTATTGTATTCGAGGCACTCAATTTTAGGAAACTATTGTGCTTTTAAAAAGACATCTGGCACTCTTGACTGTTGCAATAGTCCCCAACCTCAAAGCCATTTTAGGCCTGAAGGCAGACAGGAGACCACATGCTTCACAAACATCTCATCCACCCTGTCAAGTCCAGATTCACTCCTTCATTCACACACCACCAATATGTTTTCTCAACTGCTCCATCACCTGATCCCAACAGAGAACATTACATAACAAAACATCACATCACTTGCAGTCCCCTGGATCACAGTTTACATGTGCATGAAGCATATCACAGTTTCTTCTCATTTTATCTCAGTAGAGATTGGCCAGCAAGAGATCAGGTGACTCGCGTCGTCAGCATGTTGATGTCTCCTCTCCTTCCAAAGTACAAGCCACATTTTCCAGCTTGTGAGCCAAATGCATCTTCTTGCAGTGAGGCTCTATATCGAGTGCATCCAGGATCTGCAAGTCATAGACATAATACAAAACTTGAAATAGTGGAAGAACAACATCCAATAAATTACATGAAATGCCAAGTGTGGCTCAAGAGAAAAATAAAAATATAATGCAACAATGGAGAATGCAAACACATATGTTGTCTGATTTTCAACAACTGCTAGCATACTTACACTTATGCTTATGAAATATCCACAATTAGTTCACCACAGGTTTACACTCCTTCAGAACTGTATTCATAAACTCATCTATGTATATATATGTGAATATATGTACAGACATGCACATGTAATTTTGTATGCTGCCCTACACGTGTTTATATTGCAGAATGTAGTGACATATATATGTATACATGTCCATACTGAAGCCTGTACAGGTTGCCCCTGTAACCCATACGGCTGGTAGAAGAGACGCCACACTGTAAATGCTTCTATTTGAGAACACAGACAACCCCCTCCCCCACATACATTACCTTTATATATTGCCTATATTTCCTTCTACAGATCCACTCAGCTATACGTGCCTGTATTGCAATATCGTGGAGTATCCACACATGCCTATAACGAAGCCTGTAGGGACAACACTACATAAGCCTACATTGCAATTTGTAAGGATAACCGTCTATACATGCCCACAGTGAAGCCCATACAGATCCCTGTCTATGTGTCTACACCGGAAGCTCTAGTAAACATGCCTGTATTGGAGTGTGTAACAACACCTCTCATTATATGCCTATATTGAAGCCTGCAGGGACACCACTTTACAAGTCTTTATCGGAGATATCCCTCAAAACATGCCTGCACTGGAGCCTGCAATGCCACCCCCTAAATATATCCCACATACAAGCCTCCAGGACACCCTCTAAACATTGAAATATGGGAGTATGTAAGGACATACCTCTATACATGCCTACGATGGAGCTTGTAGGGCACCTTGTATATACACCCACATTGGGCCATGTGTAAATTCCCCTATATACAAATTTACATGCCCTTACTACAGTCTGTGCACATGCTCCTCTATACATGTCCCTGTCAGTACTGAAGGCTTATGGCATGTCCCTGTAAACATGCCTATATTGGAGCCTGAATGCTAGCAAAATTGAAGCCTTTAGGTACACCCCTGTACAGATGCTAGTGTTTGAGTCCATAGCCATACTCTTCTGCACATGCCCACACTGCAGCCTGTTGGACAACCTACATCTGTGCTTCTCTGTGTATTACATACCTATGTTACAGCCCTTGTGCATGCCAATATTTGAGTCTACAGAGACTGCCCATAGGTTCCTATATATGGTCTGTAATGATATCTCTGCATGTCCCTCTACTAGGGCCTCTAGAGTTGCATGTCCCTAAATACACACACATACACTTGTACCTGTAGAAACCCTGTCTATGCATGCATGTTCCCTGCCTATACACCTATGTAAGAGGCTGTAAAGATATCCCTCTGACTTACATTTAGAGACATGCCTACGTTGCTACACTGCAAGGTGGAGAAGGGAGTATCTGTATAAAAATAATGATGGATAATTTAAAGGAGAAATGGCAGGCAGACATACAGATGGGCATCCAAATGAACATTAAGAGGGTGTTAGACAGTTGACTACACATCCACAATGACATGTGGGTTGTGCAGTGTCTAAGTTGCTTTGATATCAGGGATGGAACACTCATGTGAATAGGGGCATAATCAGATGCACGTGGACAGGCATCCGTTGAACCATCATGACACAAAAGCAGAAGGGCATATACAGAGCACAATAACAGGAGATGGGTATAAGAAGGCGCAATAGAATGGCATGTGTACAAGCATAAGTTATTATGCTTGTACACATGCAATGTGGTGTCTATACAAACATAATAACAGGCATATAGCACGGCACCTGTACAACCAAAGTCGCAATGCAGCAGAATGTCATCCGTATGTGCAGAATAACTGACATGAGAGGTGTCTGTGGAAGGGTGTGTAAGGAGTCATAACGCCACGCATTTGAAGGTGTGTCTGCACTGGCATAACAGCCCTGACATGAAGATGGAGGGACAGGTAGGCAGTCCTAATGCTACGCATGGGGAGGGGCCATGGGCATAGTAAGAGCTACATAGCGGCATCAGCATAGATATAGTGACAACAGACAGCTGTTTGCCTGTAACTACAGTAGGCATGCAGGTAAGTGGCAATATGACAGCACTGTACTGATAGGTAGATATGTGGATTTCCATATCATAAGATAGTTACAGGTACATATCAGTGTAACCAGTATGATAGGCAGGTGCACAGGCATCCATATAAAAATCATGATAGGGGGGTAGGAAGAGTATCTATGCTGGTGTAATGACAGGTAGGTATTTGGTGTCAATATGGGTATCATAAGCGGCACGTACAGAAGGTTCCATACAGCTGTAATGCTGGCTGGTAGAGAGCTTTTTGTGTACTGATAACAACAAGTGAAGTATGTATCAGTATAGGCATAATATAGAGCTGGTAGAAGTGTGATCATAATCACAGCCATAATGATGGGCAGATGGAGGTGTCTACATAGGTATAATATGTATGTGTGTATTAGTATGTAGGTATATATTACACGCGTGCGTGTGAGCGTGCACATATGTATAGTGACTTTTTCACCCATGAATGCAGCTAGTGTCAAACAAACGGGCAGTCTTCCCGAAGCTACCGAAGTAGGTCAATTTGCAGTCAACAACTGCCTCTTTTTCATTCACAGCCTTCTGAAACATTTTTAACCTTTAAAGCCTAGCGGTAACTTTACATATGACCAGGTTTAACATTAAAAAATTCTACGTGGTGCCCACGTTGCGTTTATGCGTTTTGTATGGCTCTCAGAACAAACAGCAACTTTTGCCTTATAAAACATTAAGAGATTGGTTTTTATAACCGAGGTGGAGAGTGTTTACAGCACGGTACGCACTGAATCCTTATATAAAACAGATATGCTTCATCTTTAAAAGGTTAACCATATTCCCCAACAAGAACTCAGTAAAACTGCCACAGCAACACCTACCTGATCACTGTACTTGGTGACATAGATGTACAGCTCCTTCAGTGCAGAAACTGTATCAAATTCTCCAATCTGTGACACTGACAGCTGCTGCATGGCCGTGCTCATTTCCTGATCTGTTATTTGGGGCAACATTTGGACGTCATAGTAAAAGTGGGCTACCATTTCTCTGTAGTGTGGAATATCCTTCGCAAACAGAAGTTTATTTGATGGAGAATCTTTCCCTAAGCGATGCTCTGTTGTGGAACAAGAATCCATGAATGTCTGAGCAATGACAGACAGGCAAGAATCCACTGTAGTTGTTTTGTTGATGTCAAATATAAAGTCCGGATTCTTGATAAAATTTACCCAAAACCTCAATGGAAGACTGAAAAAGAAAGCACATTTTACTTACACGTATTCATAAGCAGACATGCCTAATATAGGAAAGAAAATACATCAGTATCCACAGATGACACTCAACACTGGGCTGCAACTGTCTGAAAGAGTTCCAGCTTCAGTTCATGTGGGAAACTGAACAAGTGTTTTCTTTCCTTACTGCCATCCTCCTGTACATTCTTTGTTCAGTGTTTGAAATTAATTTTTATTACTTTCAAAAATATCTGGTATAAATACAAGTGATCTGAATCCTTCCTTGGTAAGGGTTGTTTTTAAAATTAATAAATCGGTTTTAGTTTCCGTGCACTTCACATTCTCATAGGACAACATACCATTTAAGAAGAAATACACTCCTCTTTTAATTTTAGTGAAGTGAAATTACCGTATGTTCAATATGCCTGGAACAGTAGGTAATTTTAAATACCACAGCTGTGATGAAAATTTTTAGTACTGTGTATAAACCATGCCGGAATAAAATACTCGACTAATTACAACACTTCTTCCAATGCAGAGAAACTATATCATGCCATGAAATCCCTGTGTATGTATCAGTCGTCACAAACCTGTATTCCTGTTCTGTAATATTCACTGGTATGCCTCATCACTATACAGAGTGTCTTTCCCTTCCAGTCACAGTTCTTGCAAAATCTTTCAGGTTTCAATTTTTCAGTCTCTGGAAACAATCTGTTCTGCATAGCAAATCTGTGTGCTTTCAACAACACACCAGCTCAAACTACACTTTACTGTCTTTAACATACTGAAAGTGATTACTCAGTGTATCAGAGACTAATCACAGGTGGCACAGTAGAGATTACAGTAGTATCTGCTTCCATTCAGTTAACATGTCGCATTTGTCACAAACCAATTTCTGAGTGTCTGTTTGGCTTTGACTGTTTAGTTGTTTCATTAAGCATGGTTATGCATATGCAATCATTCCTTTATGTGCCATCCTATGTTGCCCTGCGTATACATTCCTTTTATACACTTCCTTGCAATAAAGCAGTTTTATCATGGTGCCCATGGACATAAGCAATGCTCAGACTTTGTCTGTGAGAAATGAACTTACATAAAACTGAATTTGTCACTGAGTAACAGTATAAAGTACGTGGTTCATATAATATGAGTTTCATGCTTCAAAGTGAATAAGTCATTCATATTTTCTCTTAATATTTCTTGTTCTTTGGACACCTCATGTTCCTCTCCATGGGCACAATTCACCTCACTATAAATGCTACCAAACAACACAATCATCACATTCAAAATTAATGGACTTCTTCCCTCCCTTGCCCCCCCCCCCCGCCAAGGTTTTTAAAACTACCCACTTGATGCTAATATTATATTCAGTACTACATTCCACTCTCCTGAAGACTTGATACATCCCCAAGCTCTACTTAAACATTTGTCATAATACGTCTTACCATCTGACCATTATGCAACACAAACTTAAAGCACCTGACAATATATCTAAAAAAGACAGAAATCATGGTTTCATTCCTGCTCTGCTGCAGCTTTGTCCCTAACAAAAACCCTGTCCATTATAAGTATGCAATTCCAAAGAATACCACATTTGTTATATTTGCTTAAAAGAGCTTCCAAAAATTGTAATGACTGCAAAAAAGCTCTCTTCTCCTGCAGTGACAACACGGATTGCCCATACCTGACAGATTCCCAGATTATGAAGTAACTGCAGCCAATGAACGGTAAGACAAGAATTAAGGACAGCAGCTGAGGTAAGACAGTGTCACCAATGGCAAGCACATTCAGACTCTAATACTTGGTATTGCAGTCTCCCTGACAAGTATAAATATATTTCCATACAGGCAATTGTTCTAATTTGTTGATGACTCACCTGTTTGATTTCCAGGCATGGACCACTTCAGATTCAGTGATACTGTGCTTCCTGGCTGCATCATCTAGGAGGTCGAACAGCCACTTGACTGCTGGAGGTAGGGCTTCATTAGCTGTCAGTATGGTGTTGAAGAAATCATCCACAAATTTTTGGATTGTGCCCTTCGTAGACAGTAAACGTGTCAGAAAGATTTCAGGTATGGCTTTGTGTGTACGTTCTGAGGTTTTATTGTTCTGGTAATGATGCTCATCAATCGGTCGGACCAAGTGGTATATACGGAGATTTGATCCTGCTTCTACATCACCATTGACTGTAATAATTGGGGAGAGTGAATTTGTAAAGTATGTGCCAGTGCCTGTAATCATAGATAAAAGCCATGTTATGTGAGAGGGCATGGAATTAATAACAATTCATGGAAGACAAATGTGTTTTAGCATCAGTATTTCACTACAGGTTTGTCACAAGGGCTCACTCACTACACCCTTATTATGCTGGACATTGTACATGTCCGAAGCACAATGAGCCCTTGTGTTATGCCCTAGTTACATTCCTGAAAAAGTGGGCATAAATAAAAAATGATACCCCTATCAGAAATAAAGGGCATGTGTAATAGTATGCAGCCAGCCAAATGGTGTTACATTGAAAATGAGACCACAAATTAAGAAGTGGTGTAAACTGGCAACGGGTGTTAAAGCAAAAAGGCATAAAACAAAGAGTTGGGTGTATGCCTAATACACACAATATTTTGGCAGGTGACCCTCAGCCTGTCTTCAGATCCTCAAATTACACGACTCAAAAATAAAAAAAACACTATTTTTTTTTCTGGGATCTAAGTGATATGAGTGGCATAATATGAAAACCTGAAGATGGGAGCACAGCGAACTCCAAAAATGTCATGTGTCTTAGGCACACCCCAGATAATGAAGTGTCCATCATAACACCAATGTTACAAAAAATCAGAATAGAAGTAACATCATTCTTTATTATGACTTATGGTGAGCAGTTTCAATCATTACTAATCATTTTATATTGTACAGTCACACACCTTATGCTTACTGATAATGATATCCTCAATTCTTTATGTTCATCTACAACCACTCCACAAAAATACTGTTTCCTGTCTAAGTGTTCAGAATGCAAATTAATGCAACCACTACAAGAATAACCAAGCTCACAGCACACCAATGAGAAATTTCAGGACACAAGCCAAACTCTCAGATGTGAAGCAGTCTGGGATACCAGCATTATTTACAACATTGCTGGAGAAGATGAACAAGGGAGAAGAGGAGAAAAAGATGAAGGACACAAAAGAAGAGATGTTAGTACTGTATAGAGCAAAATAGTAGTCTTAAATCAACAGTGTAACCATTCTTTTCTATTCTGCACTTTCATCCATGTCATTGCAGAGATGGTTACAGTCACCAGTCTCTCATTGCGTAGTTACAGGTTCAATTACAGGCCAGTCCATGTGGGATTTGTGGTGGAAAAAGTGACAATGGAACAGATTTTTTACTGTGTACTTTGGTTTTACCCTGTCAGCATGATTCTACCAATGGTCAACATTCATCATGCTTTCATACCCCATTTACACTAAACCTTAGCAACTGAAGCACTGTTAAATGAAACACTTCCCCCTCCTCTCTCTCCATGAAAACTTGATTATATTGTATAGATATGCACTGCATTATAGCAGAAGACTGTCACATGAGTGAAGATGTACCTCATTTCTCTCCACATATATTTTGCAGGAATAAGCTAAAGGCACATACATTTATATTTTTACTCGTGTGCATCTGCAGACAGTGTTACTGACCATATAAGTTTTGCCAGATAGAAAACGCGCACTCTGTCAGCACAAAGTTTTGTTATTCTTGAGACACAAAGGAGAAATTCTTCAGAGGACTTAAAAAATATATTTCACAAACTTGATGATTTAGCTTCAGTTGTATAATAAAACTTTACAATCATTTCATGTGTGCCTGAAACTCATTTCCAGTCATAAATAAGCTGTATTTATATGTTAACTACAATAATCCATCCATTTTTAATGTCAAGTGCTCTTGAAAGACAAAGTTGTATCTAAACTGTGACTAAATTACCGAAAAACCACAAAAAACAGGTTTTTATTCTGCAACATGAAAGTGTAGGTTTCATTCAACTAACTGTGAAGTAACATATCACAAATACAAAATGATAGCATATATAAATACCTCTATTTTCAGGATTGAGAAGATTCAAAAAGCAGGAATATTAACCCTGCAGTAACTCACAATTTTGACATGACTGTTTGCAGTTTGCACTGAAGCTGTCATTCTGCCGAGGAATCAGGGACATCACTGCAGACTCCTTCACACCATAATGAGCTAAGGTATTCAGCTTCTTCCAGCCACAAATTGATTTGGTTGTCAAATCCTCATCTTGTAAGGTCAAATGACCTCCACGCCCATGCCTCCATTCTGCTCAAACATAGGACACAAATATCAGTGATGTAATGTACAAATAAAAAGGAAAAACAAAAGTCTTTTGTAAGAGTTATCCAATGTAAGTCACACAAAAATAGTATGAATAAACACAACTTCTTTACCTTGTAGGATTAATACCAAAGTCTTGCAATCAGTAATAGATAATGAAATTGAAATCACAGAAGTTTTCTCAAATTTTACATACAGGTATTTAAACTTCACTGCAGTGTCAAATACATCTTGATGGTACTTCAAATGTTAAGTACCGTACTGAAAAGTTATAGAAGCATTTCAATATACAGAAAACGAACACAGTAAGTAGCGGGTACACTGTCCAAGGAACAATACCGTAACTAAAACAGAACCAAAGTTACATGAAGAACTGTGTGTCTAATGATCATTCCAAATGGAGACACAAAATGTCTGCTAATAGATCAAGTGATTCTGTGCAAGAGCAGCTTAATGAACAAATAATTCTACTGTGCAATATGCAAGATTCAGACAGCTGTAAGAATTAATATTACAGTCTGCTGGGACCAGTACCGTGTGTTCTGGTAGACATTATACAATTTTGGTGCAACTTGCTGGTATCATCTTTAGCGTAGAAGTGTAAGGCATACATGGAACACCTGCAGAGATATACATACGGCAACGACGATTGGGACTGTAAGCAATTCAGTATGAACCACTAACCATAAAGAGACTGTTTTCAAATGGTACAGAAGTTAACAAAGACAGCTCAAAAAGTATGGAAGAAACAGGTGGTTTAAAGAAGACTAAATAACACCGAATAACATAAAAAAGCTACAGTAAAAGAAAGGTACACTGAATACATGAATCAAATTATATGTTACGACGTTACTATCACATGAAAGAAACGGACAAGTATGAGTAATAGAAAAATATATGTCATGTTCAGTGTGGTTGATATTAGTTTACAAGTGAAAGAAGAGTTGATGAGTATTATGGCGTAAATGTGTTTGCATAATTTTAACATGGTTATGTTCAGTTATGCATAAACTGCTACTGACTGAAACTGACATATCCCATGTCAGATGTTGACTGAAACTGATGAACCATACCTCAGCTAAGGAAGAGATGTAGGAAGAAACCGAACACGAAAAAGAGAAGTACGAGAAATAGGAAAGAAGACCCCAAAAAGGGTGGCTGTCAATAAAGTCATAAAGGGGCATATTTTCAGTGACCAGAACAAGGCCAAGAGCAACAGAAGCATGAAAGAATCAGTATATTTCATATGATACAGATTATCAGACAGCAAGTTCACCATCAACAAGCAGTAAAAACCACATCACCATCATTAACTGGAATTATTACCAAAAGAGCTACTTCAGCACTACAAGAGACCAGGCCCCCCTGTGTTTGAAATCAAACACCTTACCAATGTAAACATAATAAACTGCCTGCAAAATGCTGCAAAACAAATGAAATGTACAGATGTCCCTTATTTGCATGGCTTAACAAGCAGTACAAGTATTTAGAGTAAAGCGTACTACAGAAGTTTCACAACACATGTTGCTTAAGTTGTCTTATTCCTTCTTACACTGTGTAGTAAAGTCTCTTCTAATGTTTCAGATGAATGTGATGTCTCTGTCTTCATGATGACATCATTCATGTGAATGCTGAAGTGTACTAGTTTCCCAGGATTCATTTGAATCAAGAAAAAATTATAAGGATTTATTTACTGAGTTCCATTTTTCCTCTTTTGTCATAACTGATATATATAGCACAACATTTAACTCAAAGCACATGATACATACCCAAATCCACTTCATGGATAGATGGTCTCATTGAGAAGGGCGTGTTTTTATACAAGGCATCCAAAATTTTGGATTTCACTTGACTAATGGTGTCACAATCTAAAACTTTACACTGGATCTTCTCATCAAGGTCATCTTGAACTACATGAAGTGTCTGTAAAAAATGCAATACTTTTGATACAAATTCTTTTTTATTAATTTCATTGCTTTACATATTTCTATGTGTATAGCTGGCATGCATTAATGAATAAACAGAGAGGTTACTGAACAAAAAACTCTACGTAAATACCACACAAGGGTGCTCAGAGAAACAACTCATGATAGTTATGCTATGTAAAATTTTGACTATGTTATGAAAACAGTCAAATTCTGCTGCTTAAATTGTCATACCATCCTCAATCACAAATTCAGCCATTATCTGGTATATCTTCCAAACAGGGGCATAGCCAGGGGGCGTAAGTGATGCCACCATCCTGGGCAGCAGAGCCCAAGGGGTGGTAAAATGAATTTTTTAAGTGAAAAAAAAGTGAATTTTTGCTTTCAAAGAATTTTAAATTGTCGAAATAAAATAAAACAAAATTCAATGAACAGTTGTGGTTTTTTCAAAGTTCATAATTTATGTCAAAGGCAGCCATTGTGATTACTTGCCCCCAGGTGCCAAAAAACCTAGCTATGTCACTGTTCCGAAACAAAATTATGCAAGAGTTCATTCACTCAGAAGAATGTTTACATGCAGTTACATCGACTTCCTTCACCAAGCATCATTCTATACGAATAACTACGAGCTTTAAAATAATCAACTGACATTCACCCTTTGCTGTTCCATTTAAGACACTTGTGTATGGTATAACCAACCCAGTTACTTTCTGGATTTTTAAGCTTTAAATAGGGTTTTACTTTTCAAGGGAGAGGGCTCCTTTAATATTACTACTTAGAAGAAGCAAAGGGTAATGTTCATTCCAGAGCACTATAACTCTGTTTCTAATCTCACTATCTCAGACGTCAGTTCCAGCTACTATAACCTGAATTCCAACACTACAGCAAAGCATAATCATGGGGAACAGGCAACATCCCAACACCACTACAAGCAACCAGAAAGTTTTGGGAATGGAGAAATATAATGATATTCTCAATACACATACTTGATATGTTTGGTAAGGAATTTTTTCATAATGTGGATCCTCTTGCACAAGATGGATTGTCTAGGAGAAACAGAAAGGAAAACTTTGTTGATGACCAAACATAATACATAAGCATAAAAAAGTCACCCATATCACAAATGATAACCAGAAAGCACTGTCTCTGCCAAGCAATGTAACCCTGGTGCGACAAGTTCAACTGCGGCACATGACCAACTGCTGCATCTACTACATGTACTGATAATGGAACAATTTTTTTTTTATAAAAGAATGTAGCAGCAGCATCGCAATGTGCAGGTCACTAAACTTAACATTAGAAGATTATGTATAACAAGACAGAATGCATTTTAGTGAATTCTCTTTGAAAGTAACTTTTTCACTTAAACGAGTGGTGGTCAGATACCTCAGCCAGCACACTGCACCACAATGCATGCACCACCCCCAAATGCAGAGACTTCCAGCATAACATTTAAAAACAGTAACTGAAATATGAGTTTATTAATTGTATCAGTTCACTATAATCAGTCTCTAAATGATGGGAAATTATTTTTATATGCCTTGGAAAAAATTATATTATTAATAATGTGAAGAAATATAATACAGGAAGTTTAACAGAGCAAAGAAAGCAGCAGCCACTGTCTAGCCCTGATGAACAAACAAACAATACTATGATGTCTGCAACTCTTTGAGACAACATGCATAAAGAAAGCCAAATAATTATTACTACAGAAACTTACAATGAACAGTGAATGCACATTTTGTACAATGAACTGTTTATGTAGTATGACAGAAACTGTTTGGCATCAACATTACTTACGACCACGCCATGATCTATCTGCTCTCGCAACAAGCGTTCTTCAGATAGTGAGTAGCGAGCATCATGGGTAATGGCATCAACAGGGCCTTTCTCTATCTGATGCTTGATGGCCTTGAAGAGCAGGAACAATGAAGAGCCAGCATAATCCTTCAAGTAGTTATACATACAGAGTGCCATCCAGTTCGTCAACATTTTCTCTACAACTGACTCTGTTCTCCGGAGCATTAGTTGTGGATGTTTGGTGAGAACAGATTTGTCAATGAGCCGTAGCAAAAGGCTTCTAAGTATATCAGTAGCATACTCCATCTTACCCATCAGCACCACCATCAAGAGTGATGCAACATTAACTCTGTGGAAGACAAACACCTTATGTACAACTTAAAGATTTAAAATCTTCTTGGTAAAGCGAAAATCCAGCACTTTGGACAGCTGAGCTGTATCCATTATCAGGGTCAACCACCACTCAGATGCTCCTGACGTTAAGGAAAAGTGCTGATTTTTTGCTCAAACATGACATAACAGATCAACCAAGGTTTTAGTGCAGATGTCCTGTCACTTGCATATTAAGAAAGACCACTTGTTTGAATTATCTCTAATTCCCGGAAATGTAATTAAACACAATGAACATTTGTCAGTGATTCAGAGTAACATAATTATTTCAGCGTTAGATATACACTATGGGGGACAAGACAGTTCAGTCAAAGTAGTGACCAGGCTGCAGGCTGGACAATCAAGTAATTGTGGTTTTCCCAGAAGGGGCACAGATTTTTCTCTTTTCTGAAGTGTTGACAGAAGTGCTGAGGACCACCCCATCACCTGTTCAATGGGTACGAGGGTGCTTTCTGCAGTGGTAAAGCAGCAGAAGTATGAAGCTGACTGGTCACCTGAATCTAGTCCTGTGGTTATGAAGGAATGGCACGCACAGGGACAACTTTACCTTTTTACCTTTAGTGTTACAAATTATAACTTACTTGTCTCTAATGTTGAATGACTTCTGTGCCTCCAGCGTTTCAATGAAGGTGAGAATGAAACACTTGTTGTTGATAAGCTGTTCAAACTGAAGCATTGCTGCGTCATAATTTGTTCTGGGTCCATTAATACGCACCTGATATTAAATTTGAAGGAAACAGTGACATTAGTACATGCTGAGTATGTTAACCTTTAACACATCATATGTCACAGAAGTGTCACAAAACCATGTAACACATCAACAGGAAACGGAAAGTACATACCCAGCAGGAGCACAGTTTGTACTAGTGTGTGTCTGTGTAAATCTTCTGTTGGTCGTAATGTGCCAAGAATCTATACAATTTATACAAACAGCAGAATTCCTTTAATCTGTTATTCATGGGGCCAGACAGGTGCCAGATTTTCCAATATTCCACATTATTAGGCAGTACGTATAATGACCTAAGTTCCTCCAGGTAATTTTTCCTTAATGTGCTGAGAATGTGCAGTTGTCAGTTATTTTCATTTCACCATAAAAAGACTTAGCTTTTTCAATTATCAGAGGCCCAGTCCCATGTTTTCCTTATGGATGCACTGCTGTTACCTCCTCATAGAACAACTTGTCCAATTGTGTGAATTTCGGCTCCTGCACTGTCTGTTGTTTCAAAATGTCCTTCACACCTTCAGTTGATACCATAAACAATCGTAATTGGTCCTTCTGTCTTTTTTATATCACAGACAGTTGACAACACAATGTTGTATGAAGGCATAACCCATCTTCAGCTTCTGCCACTTTTAAGCCTCATAATTATTATAATTTTCTGAGGAATCATTAAGTTACATACTTCCACTTGGCAGCAATACCTTAATACTCATCTCTAGACCTTTCAAAGCAATTATAATAGTACAATGGGCTCAAAAGAATCAGATAACCCAAGATAAAGTTACGGAATCAGTATGCATACCGGAAGTTACACACAGCAGAAATTCTGGTCTTAGGGCTACTTTCCTCAAGTGCCATAACTATCAGTAATGCCAGATTATCAGGTGTTGGATTAAAGGAGTTCTACTGTACAGTGCAATTCCATTTTAAGGTAAACAACAGTCAGTCACCTGGTTGCAAACATTAAAGAAGGGATCAATATTCTAAGCAGAAATGTCTACAAAAGAGTTTGACATTTGATGATCTATTCTCAGTGGTCACAACATCACTCAGTTTCACTTGGAGGGTGGGGGATGGGGGTATGTTAGTGTTGAAGGAAATCTGATATCTGCACAACATCAATAACAATTACAAATATAAGAATTGTACCCCATGAAGTGCTAACTCATACAATTTATCTGACAGGATATAAAGTGAATGTCTGAGCCATGTTTTTACGTCACTGAATTGTACTAACTGTACAATGACAG
Source organism: Coptotermes formosanus (assembly GCA_013340265.1). Lineage (NCBI taxonomy): Eukaryota > Metazoa > Arthropoda > Insecta > Blattodea > Rhinotermitidae > Coptotermes > Coptotermes formosanus. The sequence continues at coordinate 5,614,817 of BLKM01000900.1, read as the reverse complement.
ATACAAATGCAAGCATCTGTACCTTCATACCTACATAAAGTGAGGGTATGAAAGGCATTGTACCATGACGAAATGAAACTACAACCAAAAACCCCAGCCATGTGTTACATTTGTACTCTACATGATGCACAGTGCAGACTTCACAGAGTTCATAGCTGGGTCAGGCAGAAAAATCTGTTCTCAGTCACTGTACCAGTGGTAGAGTGACTAAGCACAGTTCTTTCCATCAAACCTAGCTGTGAACGTACCTCCACACGCTTCCACCAGAAGACGCAAACAGATTCAATTTCCAAAATGTTGTGTTGTTTTTTGGATACCAGACATTGGATAAAGTTAAAATGCTATATAACCCGAAGTGTAACATACCATCATCAAAACCACCTAGCACTGAAATCATCTTTCTGTTTGTAAAAGTCCTCCAGTAGAATAAGTAATAACAACACTTAGCTATAAATTATATAGTCCTAAGGTACAGAAGAAAAAATGTGTTCATGTATCTAAGGACAAAATATTTATGAATGTACAAATGCTGAGGCACAGTCCTATGAATTATACCTTATACAGAATGGTACATGAGTTGTGGACATTACTGTAGGAGATGATTTCCTAAGCTTTTGTAATAAAAAAATTCACATAAACGTGTATCAGATTTTCAATGGTTATGAAGTTACGACCACTTTGACGCTTGGAATAAAAGGTAAGAATTATTGACAAATCTATGGATTAAAATAATAAACAAACACACTACCTAATAAATCTAACACCTAGATTTAACTTCATGAAAGCAACTACCTTTAACTTACACTGAACTCTGCTTAAAGCAGGTTTCTGAAAATCTAACCCCCAGCTGCAAATGACATTTGCCCCTTGGTTGTGAATAATGTGAATGAAACATTACAGATAAGCCTGAAACGTGCTTACATCACCTGCCTTGCACTAGCAGAAGTACAATCAAAGACTGTTACAGGTCGCGCGCGCGCGTGCGTGCGTGTGTGTGTGTGTGTGCGCGCGCGCGCGTGCGTGCGTGATATGCCGAGTGGTGCACAGGAGTGTGTTTACGACAATTAGAGAACACCCACAGCACCTTAACCATTGAGAATAGAGCCCATGTTGATGGGAACTTTTCTGAACACAAAGGCCTAGGAAACTGTGTCCTACAGCAACATCCACAACCCATGAAACATCCTGTATACAGTAACTGACAAGCTCCCTTTTAACTGCTGGAGGATTAAACTCATGTAAAAATGTGTGTTTGGAAGGTTATGTACAATAGGTTTTGCAATGAGTTCTCAAGTAATGACTTCTAAAATATGAAAATAATAATCAATACAAGAAACCAAGGAGAATTTCACTCTTAAGAAATATGTGAGAGTCAAACATAAACCAGCATTAGGCAAAGCACTCTGAAAACACAGCATTGTATATAACACATTGGAAACGGTATTATTTTTAGGAAAAACACCACCAGGTGCTAGAAAATTCAAACCCAAAAACAAAACAAAACAAAAGTAAAAAATGGGTTTAATACTGCACCATGCAGGATGCACTGAGGTTGAATTGTGTAATTTCAAATTACAATACCCACCCAAATACCTCCTTACCTTTGGATCATTTAGAATTGGGTGATCACTTACACCAGGAAAAAACACCTTCATGATGTAGTTCTTGTGGTCCAAGGTTGGAATTCCTGAAGATTCCAGGTCAGCAGTGAGGTCTGTCATATCAGTCTGGAGTTCTGCAAATGCTGGACAAAAGAACAAAATTATTAATACCTTTATTTACAGCTCATGGAAGATCCCTGTTTCTATAGCATGCATGTATACAGAACTCTGTATCATTTTATTCCAAATAAATAATTTTCCTTGTATTGGTAGCTGCATTATTTTCCCAGAATTTAAGCAATCGCTAAACACTCACTGACCACTACAAGTAGAACTTAAGCAAATTCCAAAATTCAGCTTATTAAATTCAATCCACTTCACATAAATTATGATTCAAGAGCATCATAATGAACAACTATTGCAGACTGGCTATAATTTCATAACAAGCATGTTGACTATGCTCACAGACTTCATGTTTTCAAAAACTATGAGCTACAGTTTTTGATAAGGTGTGTAACAAGTATTTGGGTACGTGTAAGAGTGGAAGGTAGGAATCACTAATTCAAACACAGCAGAACCCCAATTATCCACAGTTTGCAGTGGCTAAACCCCTACTTCTGTTTCCTGGTCTTTAGTACCACAACCTTTTGACACAGAGTGGACACAAAATTTATAGCGTCATTTCTGTAAAACAGTGGAACTGCATAATGGGGTGGAAAGGCTAGTACCATATATATATATATATACATATAAAACTCTTCACGCCTTCATCATAAAAGCACAAATTAAAAACAGCATTTCCAGAGGCATTTATATAGGAAGTACTCCAACATATTCTAAGCCATTTTCATTTGTAGTTAGGTTACGTTTACTTCTTGATTCATTTTCGGTAACATCCAAGATAAATTAGGAAATGTGCAAGTATGAAACACATACTACATGGCTACCTTTCCTTGGTGCAAATGTTAAAATTTATATCTTACAATACTCCCTGCAAGAAAGAAAATTTCAGACCCTAACCACAAACTGAACCATACGATACTTTAAAAGTTGTTCATTCTGCACATTTTTAATCCAACTTATTTTCTTTTAGTAAATCAACCAAATGCACATATAATATACATAATTGTATAGTTTACATGACACTGACATGTTTCGATGCTATGTCAAATTGTCAATAAAACTGTACAATTATGTGCACCCACACACACACTGGAATAGCACCAGAAAGTTGGTCACATCCTGCAGCTATTCCAACATTCATGTGGATGGCCAATGACTCTGCTATGGTTGACGTGACAAGTGAGCCAACATGGAGGGACCAATGATATGGGTTAGATAAAATGAGACTCCTGTACTAAGGTAGATGGGTACTAATTCTTTGGTGGAACCTGCCACCTTCATGTTCTGGGTAAACCAGTTCCTCAACAAAATTACATGGCATTGTATCCAAGAAGACTGTAATCTTGATACCTAGTGCCATGAGAACCTCAAATGACAGTCAGCCAGCCAGTCTGTAAGTGGTACACAGAGATCCTCCAAATTCTTCAAAGTACCACTACTTAAGGCTAATACCACTGAGTAGAGTACCAACTACACATTGCATCAGAGAAATTTCTGACATATTTTGAAAACAGGTACTGCAATGAGATATTTATGTGCCCTGCCTAACTATGGTCTATCAAAAACATACCAGTAAAATAAAAATCATCTACCAAATCTGACATGAACTGCATGGATACATAACAAACTTTGTGCCACACTTGAAGTTTCTCATTGCTTGTCTGAGCTTGCTAATAAGAAAGCCTTCATGTTCCACTTTAATATACACAGGATGTACATGAAGTCAACTGTGAAGTTACTAGCAAAGGTATCTGTCCACAGGCAGGAATGACTCCATAAACCACAGATGGTCAGAATATAATGGCATACATCATGAAAATAACAGACACACACACATTTGTTTATAATGTAAAACATCAGTGCTGTGAAATTATTGCCACAGATTCCTGTCTTAGGTTTTCCCTTTTCCTTGACATTGGTTAACTGAGGTTCGCTTTACTAAACAGAAACTACACTGTCATCCCTACACTCACAAAAATACACTACCACTAATGGGAGTTAAATATTAAGCAACCTGTGCATGAAACAAGAAGCCACTTAATCTTCCAACTCAACTGCACTTTATGTTAATACCTACTGCATTTCTATATCCTCAAGGGTTTCAGGTATGTTACAAACATATAGGTTTCCACATCTATTATCAAGGGTGCACAAATCCTGGGCGTCAGGTCACCAGAGTGACTCAATTTTGTCTGGTGGTGCCAGATATTTGTGGGTCTTCAATATGGTACTTGCTTCATGTCATCTTTCTGTTGCCTCAATGTCTGAGGTGGCCCCTTGTACTCACAAAATGTGTGCACCCCTGCTAGCATTATGATTAAAATGACAATAATTGTTCATTATCCACCCATGTTATTTTATAGCAGTGAGTGTTCCCACATTTGAAGTCCCAGCACATCTTCATGGAATTACGGTCAATGGTACTGGACACTATAGGACTTCTTATGAGGTGGGAAGACATTTACATTTGTATTATTGCTGACTGTCCTGACAGCAGAGCACAAATTTTCCCCTCTGCCCTGCACTGCTGGTTTGGCTTATACAATACAAAATAGTGAATGGCATGTGGATATGATCAAATGCAACCAAACAAGAAAAAGTGGCAAGAAAGAAACTTAAAATTCAAACAAATAAATTTTGTACAAACAAAAACTTACAAATTCCAGTTTTCTGAGATGTGAAATCATGTAGTTGGGTAGACAGGTAGCAAGATTATGGAGAACACTACTGCTTCCATATTCACAGCAGACAATGGTGGCAGCATGTTCCTCCACAATGGTAACATTTATCTACCAAACTGCATTGCCTCCAATACCAAATAACAATTATATTAAATTTCAATGCCCTGAGTACTTCAAATGCCACAAAAATTCTAAGTGGTACCAACCATAACATTTTTGTCCTAGATGAAGTACTTAAGGAACAGAACAGTTGAGAACTTTCACTTCATTGAATGGCAGTTCTTGGAGCGAACTCCACTTCAGAGTGCTGGCGGAAGTTTTCTATAAGGAGATATCAGCCCTGATGCTGCTTAACCAAATGACACATACCACTATGACCACAACATAGCTCATGAATCTGAACACATTTAATAACAATCAGATATGATGATTTCAAACTGTCTGCAGTTACTGCACTGTGGTATAATTTACATGCCGCTTCGCAGGAACTATGCTTCCATCTCCCCAAGCTTTATCATAAGTACTTTCAAATACTACTGAACAGTATACTTGTTGGTCAGCCTGTCTGAGTGAAGTCCCACAACAAGTGTCTATTCATGTAGAGTGGTTGTGTCTCAATACAAATTGCACTGAGTGAATGGATCTTGACAGGATTTTATATGAGAAGCCTAACTGCAGCAGCAACTCAAAATTCTACTTGCAGGCCTGAATAAACATTTTTAATCTGGAATAGTATAAGCAAGTCTAGTCATTTGGCTACAGGCTGGACATATGAGGAATCATGGTTCGACTCCTGTCAAGTGCAAAAGATATCCAAAGCACCCACAATGGCTCTGGGGACCAACTAGGCTCTGATTCGATGGGTAGAAGGGGCTCTTTCACCAGGGATAGAGCAGCCAGGATGTGAAGCTGACCACTCATCACCATCTCATGCTGAGGTTAAGAATGAATGGAGCCATACCTTCATCCCTCCATATGCCTTCATGGCAAGCATTTTTTATATAAGAAATGTTTAAGGAATTTCATTAAACATGTCTCAGTTTGTACTAGTTAATATAGAAAAATAGTAGATGGCAAGAAACAACAGGCCAGAGCCAAGAATGTCACACTGACATGTTCAAAGAATAAGAAATCTGTTTAATCTCACTACTTCATTTTATTAATCATGTAACTGAACCCAAGTTATGAAAAGTTAAGTCTGAATTAACTACAATTTTGTACATCCTCTCATAAGCCCCCCCATCCCCAAATACTTGAATGATAAATGCTATACTGACATTAAACTGTGAAGAGGGAAGAAACTGTCTGCTCTTCTCATGCCATTAGCATATGAGTCACATCAGACAACATGAACTTCACTGCCAGGATTCAGCATTAGCAAATGTGAATTTAGGTCATTTAAAAACAGCAACTCTCTTCAGCATCAAAACTGTCGTTCGTACAATTTTTCAAAAATCTGAATCAATATACAACTGAAGATATCAATCAGATTATCTACCAGACTTTATTCAACAACGTATGCATGATATATATTAAATAAAAGTGGACTGAAACTGCTGATGACATTTCCAACATGTTGTTGTCTAGATTGTAATACATTCAGCAGCCTGCCTCTGACATGGTCTCAGCAAAAAACTCACTCACAGAATGTGTCACAAAGGTAATGGGTATGATGTTTCCAAAAGGTGTTCCGAATTGTGCTATGCTGTAAGGATGGCAATACATATTATTAGAAATTCACACCGCTTCTCTTGCTAGTTAAATTCCCTGACAAGCAGCCTGTAGAAGTAAGTAATGATACAAAGCGAGAAAACAGGATCTGGGTGCACTTCAACATGCCCATGAGGAAATGTGCAACAATACCCCTTGGCTGTCAGGAGCCAATTAGATCATGACATGCAACAGCATCATTCTTTGGCATTCCACCTAGAAAAAAGGCACTGTTCACAGGATTAGTCCAGGCTGTAAACAAAATAATCTGAGGTACTCTGTTAGTAAGTTAAGTATCAAAGATGAAACAAATGCACTGTGCAGACACAAGAAACTACAATATCAGCACAGTGGCAGTACCATGCAGAAGGCGTGAACCACCATTGCGCCGTGGGTCCCAGGTGCACATCTGAGCGAAAGCTGAAAGAAATGGAAAACAAAGACCCCTTTACCACTACTTGTATTATAACTAGATGTACATAAACAGGTAACTGAGAAGTATGGATAAAATTTTTTAAAAATGTTTGATGCTGATATAACAAGTTTAGAATAAAAAAAGCAGAATAAAAACAAATTACTCTGTTAAGTGGAGTTGGACCTTAAAATAATATGACAACAGCAAACTGAATATAATGTACTGCATAACTAGTTTGTGCTGCCAGGTCTCCCACCACATATCTAACACAACCATCTACTACAAGTGCATGTTAATATAGCGAACTGCAACCAAAAGACAGAACTATGCCTTAAAAATATTGTGTACCATGCAAGCTGGCAAAGACTTACCTTGCTTGCATTCTGATCTAACATTGCTTTCTAAGGTGTCCATCTGGATCTGGATGCGCTTGTATTCACGCTCTGCCTGGGTAGACTTGCGTCGGTACACCACCAGCACAATGGCAAACAGGAAGACAAGGAAAAAAGTCCCAGCAGCAATTCCAGCTATTGCTTCTGGAGGGAACGTGTACGATTTGATGACTTCATAACGCAGGTATCCAATTGGAAAGCGGAGACTTCGGCCTACCCGGACTACAACCAAGGGCAAGCCAGTGTCCGTTTTTATTCCAATTTCATCTGTGCCAGAGGGCTGGACCTCAGGTGGGGTGCACACCAACTGAGTCATGGCCAGAGATGTCACGTTGCAAGGACGAGTTGCAATCGTCACATTTACATCAGACTCATCACTTGCAAGATTCAAGTTCTCACCCTGGAAAACAAAATTGAGTTACCTGTTATGGATATGCCCACTGTACAATGTTCACAAGAATGCAACACTACAACCGCATTCTTGACGAAGATTTTACGTGAAAAATGTGCTGCCTTTCAGTACTGAAGCATAATGTTCCACCACATTTCCTGCCATAACAGTTGCTCACGCCAAAGTGCTGTAGGACATAAGTTGCAACATGAAGAGATATATATTAAAAATTTCACATGTCAAAGGAAGGTACACAGGAAATACTTTATAGGACAACGTCATGGAATGGCAGCTGAATGGACTGAATCAGATGGGATACTGTACTAGTTTATGTCACGGCAGATGGGGATGGGTCACTCTCCAAAAAATTGGTGTATTTAAGCCACCTGACACAGCTGTTGACCTGAGAAGATTTTATTGAATTCTGTCACCAGTGAAGCTTCAACGCATACAGTAACATGTCCAAGTCTGTCTGCACTTTCAGTTCTGTGTATTGCAAAAATCAGGTGCAACATTATGTAAGAATGCTACTCTCCAAAAACTGAAAAAGAAGTGTGGGTGGAGGAGGAGGAAGAAGAGGAAAGGAGGTTGAAAAGAAAGAGGAGAAATTTCACTTTATGGATGAAGGAAGCTTGGACTTCCTCAATTTCAGGGACACAGAGCAAGGACCACCAATACAGGCCTAACTCCTTTACAATCAAACAACAATCTGACTGCAAATGACAGCCTACATAATTTTACAGGAAGGTAAGTTGTCCAGATTATCTATATTTACAATTCCAGATATCTTGGTAACATAACAAATTTTATTACATACCTCAATAACCAATGTGTCTCCCTTGTACAGTTTGATCTGGTTAGGGAACTGGAAGAACTTTGGATCATCCACATACACCAGCTCTGATCTCATGGTATGGAAGTGTTTCTCAAGATCTTTCACAGCTTCTACATTGTCCATAATAAAACCAATACGAAGTCGCAGCTGTGTATCTCTGTATTTCTGTGGCGAATGTCGTTTTCGTCGGCGCATTGCACTGAACTTGCTGTTAACTGGTGGTGATGGGCATTCCATCTGATTACTATTCAGGACTGTGCATACCTGTGACACAAAATACATCACACTTACTTTCATATTAATTTTATTAATTTTGTGTAAGTTTTATTCTAACTCTTACATAATTTGATATTTATGTGTAGAAAATAATCAAACCAAACAGTCTGTGAAGTGAATCTACCTTAAATTTTACATGAAAGAAATTTAATTACCGGTATTATAAATATGGAACGCACCTGATCACTGTTTGAAGGCTTAAATATGTAAAGAGTTTGTGGCTAAGAATATATCATATACAGTCTATAGCAAAGTGTCTGAGTGATGAATACGAAATAGAGTTAGTAAAAGCACAAACAGTAAGCATCTGTATGTGAATTTGACACAAGAAGAAAGAAGTATAGAGAGCTGAATAGATGACACCAGTAATTCAGCCAACAGCATTAATCTCACACATCTTGGTACATCTTTAAGCACTGAACAGAACATGGTACCTCTCACACAGAAGTCTGTTCTGTTAAGAATACACACTACTACACGATAATTTTCTCTTACATATAAAATAACTATATTAAAAAACAAGTTTTAAGATAACAATTTTACTCTTTTCTTAACACACCTATAAACCAATAATGATGAATGATGATGGTATTAAAAACCAATAACAATAATAATTCTAGAAGAGAAGAGGGGTCATTATAAAGCAACACATATGAAGCAAAGTGGTAACATTAAGACTGATGTTAGGGTGACACTATAAATAAAAAGCAATGGGAAGTAAAAGTGGCAGAACAGTAGATGAAGAGGTTACAAAGAGAACTTGAAAAGTCTAAGCAGCAGTCCTGAATTGAGGGTTCAAACTACACTGTCCCACCTCCTTCCCAAACCACACATGGATGAACAGAAAAATCAGTAACAAAATCACACGTTACTTTCTGTTACGAGCTAAGGAGCTGACACACTAAAAGAAATCACTATGAATACTGATTCTGAAAGCTGTGCTTCACCTGTGCTGTGAGAGTGAATTTCTAAAACTTCTAAGATTTGACATAAACGTATAAAAATGCAGAAACTGATTCATGCATGAAGTATAAAATTAATACTGTCTTATTTAGCACAAAAATGTTAATCAACCAAAACTTTATAGTGCAAGCTACTTTTAAGTTGTAAATATATGTGCTTACTGTTTTGTTTATTGGATTAGGCTCTTCATCAATATAAACCACCATTTCTGGTTTTAGAATGGTGTCCAAGTTAGTGCCATGCACAGTAATCATTCGGCCCCCTGAAGCAAAACTTATTAAAGGCTTAATCTCCCTGATTGTAGGATCACTGGTGTAGTTGAAAGGGTTGCCTTCTAGTGTCCTGTTGGCACCATCAATGCTGAGAATAAGGCGGCTGATTTGGCGAGGACCATTAGATCGTGACGTGATGCAAGTGATGCGACTGCTGGAAGCTTGCGTTGAGTTCACTTGGCATGGTAAGTCATCTAGGAAGGCAGAAATTGTGCTGCCAATGTTCAGGTACTGTCCTGTAATCGCCAGCTGAGTGCCACCACTCTGGGGCCCCATGGGAGGGAACACACCCCCTAGTAAGATGTCCTACAAAGACAAATATTCTTCATTTCAGTGTGCACCAATTCATGGACAGATATTATACTGTGCATCATATGGTGGTGTATAATAAAAAAGATATGACACCATGCAGATATTACATATTTTAATTTTTTAACCTTTCAAGTTATAAAATTGATATGGTGCATCACACTGGTAAAAAAACAGTGAACACAAGGGAGCACTTCTTGTCCCTGATGATGTTCTTCCAATTTGTGGGCTACATAACATAAAATGATGTAACAAGCTAGGCACAAAATGATGAATTCATAAAGAACTGGAAAGAGGCACTTCTGAATATAACTTGCTGGAAGGTATTATGCTAGCATTTATTGAAGAAAAACAAGGAAAACCATGAAAGCCTGTCAGAAAAGCTAGTAGCCTAGCCAAATTTCAAAGCGGTTGCAGAATTACCACTGAATCAACCTACTTTTTTACCTTAATTGAAGGCAAAAAATAAAAAGCCACTAAATATATTACATAATAATTCTTTAATACAGGGAATACCAAACCCATGCCCATGGGCACACATGTGCCTGTCTGTCCCTTGCTATGCACCAACTGTGCTGTAAGACATCTTTTCCTAAACAATCTAATGAAAAATTAAGGATATTTTATTTGCAACATTTTAAAAAAATATCACTGCTATGAGTTGTCTTTTTAACTATACACTACTTAGTATTAAACTACTTTTTGTACATCATAGTTTCAAGAAACAAAAAGTTTATTCTATGCTGGGGTTCTGTTATTCATTTTTCATGAAATACAAATTATTACACACCTATAAGCATGAGTGAAGAAGTTCTGAAACTTCAAATGCACACTTAGTACTACAAAGATTGGTGACGCTGGTTTAATGCAAGAGAAATAATGCATTAGAAATATTCACAAAATCTCTAAAATATGGTATTCATCAAATTAAGTGTATAACTGCACAAACTGGCAGCACACCAAAATGTAGCATGCCAATAAACCAGAATGGTAAAAAGGTAAAGCTGTCTTTGTGCTTACATCAACCAGAACACAATGAACATATACGGGTAAATGGGTAAACCTCTAAGCATTCTTAACCTCAGCTCTAGATCCAGGTAGGTGATCAGCTTCATCACCACCTGCTTTATCCCCTGATACTGTGCAGAAGATCACAAGCTCTTCCTCTTGCCAAGAATTGAACCCACATTCCTTGGTCGTTGAGCCCACAGACTCCACTTCTGCCCATCATCGTATGCATAGACACATGCATGTACACTGAGCAACAGACACTCAGGGATTTGGAAGTAGCAACATAAAACAAAAACATTTCTATACCTTATAAACTATAAATGGAGGTTATAGTGTATGTTATGTTTAAAGCAGCACTGGTTTCAAAGACGGTGTGCAGTTCCGCTAAGCTACAGCAGTTCTAGTGGGGTATGTTAAATTTGGGACTGTGTTTTCTGTGGAATGAACTGTCATAGAACAGATACCTTGAGGTTTCTCAGTCCACTGGTTTCCAGGGTCCATACTGAAGATGATTTTCATTGGTAACTCTGCCAGTTCTTTCAAAGCAACCAAACTAATGGCCAAATCTAAGATTTATTTCTTAAATTCCTGGCTACTGCAGCATTATAGGGAACTATTGTGTGCAAAGAGGATGTGGATTACGTTCAAAGATTTTCAAAGTAGAAAAGTACTTTGTTAAAATTAACCTAGGACCAGGCATGGCAATCAGGTTCATTCTTGTTTTTAACTATGCGTCACAATATTAGTTCACGTATTAATTTTTTCTATACCAAGAAGTTTAGGGGGAGGGGCAGGTAGGTACTGAGAACTCAACTGCATTGGTTATTCCTTTATACTTATATAAAGAAAAGACACAACTGATGGATAACTGATGTTTTAAATTAACTGCTACAAACTACACACAAGTTTTCAAAGAAGAAATATACACTAAAGGAGTATTAAATACACATTTTAATATTTACATTTTACACCAGTGTAACGGGCTAGAAGTATAACTGTGATAAATACCTAGAGATCTTCAAGCAGTAACAGTGATAAATAAGAGTCTACAGACTATCTTCTCTCTCCCTCCCACACATTCTTGCTCTTTTATATACACATATGTGCAAGTGGGCATACGACTCCCATAAATCCAGCCCCTCCTCTGTACCTTAGGGTTATGTGGAGATTGTAATGGGTGTGGAAGGGGTGCCCTGAGGGGGGCTACCCTGTAGAAGGTTGCCACGACTCATGCTGGCTAATGGGGCTCTGGTCTACCCAAGCCAAGGTGGATGGTATCATGCTGAAGGCTGCATGGCACTGGGGTAGTCAACAGCAGTGTCCAAAATGATCCCCTTCGGGAACCAGGCTGCACCCCCCCGTATGTAGGCCTTCAATCCATGTGGGGCTCCGCAGATGGTGACCATATTTCTTTCCCCGTGAATGAATGACTTGAATGCATGAAGGCTCTAGGAATGGTCATCTCTTTCCATGGGGGCCCCGTTGGGGAAGCAGGTAGAGGGCTCCTTTTCTGGGCCTTTGAGAGACGAGTAAAGGCGTGCTCTGGAGATGGAGCATCCCTGTCTATTGGGGTTCTGAGAGGGGAACCTGGATGGGGGGCTCCTTTACTGGGCTTTCTAAATGATACACATAGAAGGCCCTGGTGATGGGCATCTCTCTCCGCACGGCCCCGGTAAGGAACTTGGAGGGAGGTTCCTTTACTGGGAACTTCGAGAGGTGTATGTATAGAAGGCCCTGGTTATGAGCGTCTCTCTCCATAGGGGCCCTGATGGGGAACCTGGGGGGGGGGGGGGGGGCAGGCCTCTATCACCGG
>BLKM01000900.1:5587882-5601925 GCA_013340265.1 Coptotermes formosanus | reverse complement strand
CACGAGGGCTCTGGAGCTGGAACACCTTTCTCTATGTAGGGGCTCTGTAAGGGAAACTTGGAGGGGGGTTCTTTTCTGGGGGCTTTGAAAGATATGCAAAGAGGGCTCTGAAGATGGAACAATCTTTCTTTATGCAGAGGGTCCATAAGGGGAACCTGGAGGGGGGTTTCTTTTCTGGGGACTTTCAGAGGTATGTAAAGAGGGCTCTGGAGATGGAGCATCTTTCTCTATGCAGGGGCTCTGTCAGGGGATCCTGGAGGGAAGCTTCTTTTCTGGGGACTTTGAGAGATATGTACAGGGTGCTGGATATGGAGCATCTTTCTCTATGTAGGGGCCCTGTAAGGGGAACCTGGAAGGCGGGTTTCTTTTCTGGGGACTTTGAGAGATATGTAAAGAGGGCTCTGGAGATGGAGCATCTTTCTCTATGCAGGAGCTCCATAGGGGAACCTGGAGGGGAGCTTCTTTTCTGGGGACTTTGAAAGATATGTAACGGGGCTGGGGAGGAAACCTCAGCTCATGTGTTTGTGTGAGTGTGAAGCCTTGGCAACACTCAGGCATATTTATCTGGGATCCTTTTTCATGGACCCTAAGGGCATTAGAGTTCTGAGTCTGGGGGCAGTGTGGAACTTCTTTAGAAGGACAGGGCTCTCATGACTTGGGCCTAGTAAGGGGGCACAAACGGCTGGCTAAAAAAGGCCTACGTACACTGGGACCATAAGGGCTCGACCCACACTTATTCATATTCATATTAATTGAAGTGGGCATACACAAACAAACAAACAAACAAACAAACAAAACACAACACAAAACATTGTCTCTGCAGAAGACCTCTGCAATGCAAGTGACTGTCCTAAACCCTCTCAAGTACCTAGCACTTTGGACTAGCTGACTCTGTAGATGAGGCCACTGGTTCCTCCAACAAGCCAGTAACTATTCATGAGTCAACACAGCACAACATCCCAGCAGACTTATAACTTTGTCAACACCCCTGTGAGAAACTAAAATCTCACACCCATCACTTCAACCTGTGAATACCACTGAACTGCATGGAACCTGTAAGACTTGAGGTTCTCACGGTAGTGACTACAAATAAAACTTCTTGTAAGACGTGCTGCCATTTTGGGCAGTGAAAATTTAGCAACATTTTGGAGCAACCAGCTGCCTCCATGTTCGAGGCGGAAGATGGAGGCAGCAGGTTCCTCTGAAACGTTGGTAAATTTCTACTTGAAATGCATACTGCTACAACCCAGAAGACAGCATCTTTCTTGAAAGGAACTTAGTACCTTACGACAAAGAGAAATGACTTAAAAATATTCATTCCAGACATTTTCCCATACAATCATGTCTTACTCACACTTTGTTCCCAGTGTCAGTCACATATTCTAGGGGACTGTCACTAACAAATATATCACATTCTGCACAGTCATCTGCAGAAAATAAGTGTATCTGCTGTCAGTCTGCAATGACTGAACTGGAATACAGGAGAAGTCTATTCATTTGTCTCAATGTGTAATGTAAAATAATAATTGCTCTTCTAACACATTCTGCCTGTGTTGTATGCCACAGATCAGCCCACAGCAATACTCTGTGCAATACAACTTACTGGAAAACCATCTCACATCTTACCTTGTAAGTAAAGTGCACGGCAGACTCGGTGGTACCAGCTTCATTACCAACAAAGACAGGAGCGACAGTCTCTCCATCTGACCTCCCAGTACGACACACAATCCTGACAGACACTTCGTAATGTATCAGTTCACACGGTGTCTCCCCTATGCTGATTTTCCCTTTTACATCTTCCTCCTTCAAGCCCAAATTGCTTCCTTCAATAGTGACAAGCGTACCGCCTTCAACAGGCCCACTAAGTGGTTTGATCTGGAAGCAGGCACCATTTTAATAATTAGTACTTATGTGGCTCAAGTAAACAATCAATCCTACAACCTCTAATTATTTTGTTTTATGATTTATAATTTGTCAAGATGCGAATTTTCTAACTTCAAAATTTAAAATGTACTTCAATTTTATATCACACGAGCTACACGGATATTAAGTGGCTTGTATAATACCACAACACATGTTTGACATATGGTATCAAGTGGTCTGTTTTATATGACAACATAAACTTGGCATATGAATATCAAGTGGCCTGTTTTATACGGCAGTTCACAGGTGATACGTGGGTACTGAAGGACCTGCTTTATACGAAAACGTACCCTTGATATACGGATATTGATTGGTCTGTTTAAAGCAGAACAGACACTTGACACACAAATATTAAATACCCTGTTCTATACTGCAAAACGCACTGGATATGCGCATATCTAGTGACCTGTTTTATATTACAATGTACACTTGCTATGATGATATCAAGTGACCTGTTTTATACTAAAATATACACTTGCTATAATGATATCAAGAGGCTTGTTTTATATTAAACAGAATGGCCCCTTGCCTCTTTCTCCTCCCCTTGCAATAAGATAAATACAAGCACACTGATTTTCCTTTCAATCAATGTTTCAATATATAAATTTTTGAAGCAAAATATTTATTTCTTTAAATATGCAGTTACACTTCTTGGAAAAGACATGAAAGATAGTCAGTGAGACATGTTTAGCTTACCATGTCAATGCGTGGTTTCGGGCATTCACTCACTGGCGTATGAAGACAACTTTCACTGAAGCTGCATGTATTGGCACACCAAGTACATTGATACTTCACATTACGAGTTACACACAAAGAACAGTCTGGATGTTCCCGATGAGATCCCAGGATATCACATTTGTACAGGACAACATCAATTGTATCAACATGGTGATTTCGATTCCAAACAATCGTCACACTGGCTTTATATTCACCAGTATTGGCTTCATATGAGTACTGTGAAAGACAAAAAACTCGGTTACATTTATTATGAAGAAGGTTCATAACAACAACAACAACAACAACAACAACAACCAGTCACCATTATTACAACCACTACTGTTGTCACCATCACCACCACCACCACCGCCGCCGCCGCCGCCGCCGCCGTCACAGGTGTTGCTGCTGCTGCTGCTGCTATTACTGCTACAACCATGATCACAGTGACAATGACCATGATTATGACAATAATGGTAACTGTTCAATTCATTTCCTTATTTACATCCTCACTCCTCAACAGCCAAATACCTTATTACTGAAGAGTGCAAATACAGAGAAGCAGCTCACATACATACAAATGATCAAAGAAACAAAAATCAGACAGTAACACAATGCAAGATAAAAACCAAGGAATTTGAGAGTTGAAATAAACAGGTTATGAAATGTCTGCATGGTGTCACACTTCATGCATATTTTTCCCATTCTTCGTGATACTTTTTAATGCAGCCTAAACACTAATTCCTCTTGTTCTTTGTGTGTGATGATTTTTGTTTACATTGCCAAACGTTTTTCTGGTCTCTCTAGTTCTGCCTTATTCTTTGTCCTTCCACAGCACTGAAATTGGCAACAGCAGCACCCACAATGATGCTTGTATAAACAGAAGGACTATTATATGATATGGCGTAATCCCCTCATGCAATTCTGGGTACAAAACACTAAACACTTAACACACACAGTTACATGAACTTACAGGCTACTGTCATATTCCAGTTATGTGTGACTCAGTTCCCTAGCCTTTTGCAAATGTTGGAATTCTATGCGAAAGATCCGAATTGAAAACTATGTACATACCAACAATGCATGAGTCACAATTACACTGGACAGTTAGAACTGGCATCTTAGAATTACACACCCTCCAAGTGGAAAAACGTTAACACCGAGAAGTTAAAAAAGTTATGAAAGAAACATGTTTCATATTGCCTGTGAATTTAGCAAATTATACTCTTACTGAAAACTTTATTTCATAAAGTAAGGTATGCTGTTTTCAGACCATGTTCTAAGACAGTGTTCTGCTATAATTTAGACACCACATTATCTTCTACAAATTGCTTAATGTGACTCTTATTACAGTAAATGAAAGTATGGCGATAAAATCAGAAGTGTAGCTAGGTCTTTTGGCACCTGGGGCCATCTCTAACAGTAATCATGACCTTTAAATAAATGACAATCACATATTGGATTTCTTCATATTTGGCTCAGTAATTTAAAACTTGTAATGATGAAAATAAATTTTTTTGTTTTAAAATATTCACTTTTGCCGCCACATTTTCCGCCCCTTAGACTCGCCCGCCAACCCCCCCCCCCCCCCCAGGCTACGCCCATGGATAACATTTAATTAGAAGATGGTAGCAGGTAAATACAGAGTCGTCCCTGTCAACGCCAGGAAGGCGTTAGGGGCAGTAGAGGTATATCTCCACCCATTCTCAACCTCAGCACTAAAGCAGAGGTGAGAAGTAAACTTCACATACTGACAGTTTATGGGGGGCGCCCGCCCCCTCCGGGAAAGAACCCTCTGGACCCACTGAACAGGCGGCTGGGTTCGCTCCAGAACCGGTCTGGATTAACCCTTTAAAGACGAAGCGTATCTGTTTTATATAAGGACTCAGTGCGTACCGCGCTGTAAACACTCTCCACTTCGGTTATACAAACCAATCTCTTAATGTTTTATAAGGCAAAAGTTGCTGTTTGTTCAGAGATCCGTACAAAACACATAAACGCCATGTGGGCACCACGTAGAATTTTTTAATGTTAAACCTGGTGGTACGTAAAGTTACGGCTAGGCTATAAAAGGTTAAATAATAGATGTTAAGCTGGAACTAATACTTACTGTTGTCTTATCACAGACAATGAACGGATTATCCACTCGAGCTGGAACCATCATTTTAGCTCCTTCAATATTAACAATGCACTGGAAGCCTGTGTGTCCCACTTGTGGATGAGGCAAATTTTCAACTTCCAGAACTATTTCTTTTGGCACATTATTTGGCAATAATATATCGTGTGCAGGACGACGGAATCGAGGGCAAAAGTTGGCACCATGAGTCATCAGATGGGCAGGATTCTGTAAACAGAAGTGCATTCGAACACTTTTAATAAACACTGCCGAATTCACGAAAAGACATTCATTAATGCACAGAAACATTTTGTGGTCCACACATATATGAAATTAAAAATAACACACCGACATTAATAAGCCCTGCAAACGGAGTAGGCCGTCTGTTTTCATCCCTGACAGCTATCCCATGTATCATGCCATGAATAAATTACAGGAAACGTGAAGGTAAATCTCCACTCATTCTTGACTGGAATACTCACGAAGGTGAATGGTTCCATTCACACCACAGCCCTTACAAGCGACGATCTCCTACACGCATGCCATGGGTTAGGTGAGCCGATGGCTGTCATCACTAGACAGAAACATTTCAAATATTCCTACCGGAAATACAACTCGGACCGTCCATTTTGTAGGCAGTGCACCTAACCAACAACGATGACGTAATACCGTACGCCGGGATGCGTCAGTGCAGCTGGCCTGACATGGGAACACCGTGACTGACGTCTCGGCAAGACACGGATTCGTGTTTGCCGCCATTCCAGATCGGCTCATGGGTCCCTTTTGGGCGTGTGCAGCTGGAGAGTGAGGTTAGGGTTCAGAATGCATGGAGCTTTACAGACACCGCCCCCCCCCCCCCAACCTTCACGCACTCATGGCGTGGCACTTAGGCGCAGGGGCAATTTTACTTGCATGATGTCAAAATTAACCGACTGAATCATGTGTAAGTTTTTTAACCAAGCTTTATTAGGATAAAAGTAAAAAGGTAAAGTCTCCCCTGTCCACGCCATGAAGGCATCACGGGAGGAAGGGGCATTAGATGGCGGTAAGTGGTGGACTTGACGGCCCGGCCGCTTCACTCCCGGGAAGGAACCCCGGAACGCACTGAGGAGGAGGTTTGGGTGGGCCCCGTAACCGGTCTGAACGTTTTGGATTGACTAAATGAAGGAACTGGAGATGCGCAAAGCATATAGTACGCAAGGGAGAGATCAGCTGCGTACCAAGTTTTCGTTGGAACAACTGTTGTTAAATAAATGATTGGATTCGCCTGGCTTAGGTTGCTGCCCAGCGGCGGACTACTATGAACACGGCAATGAACTTTCGAGTTCCATAGTGGTAATCGTTCCATAGCAGTAATAGTTCCTTCTGTTCGCAAGCGCCACCTGGTGATCCTATTGGATTTTCTTAGCAAGAGGGACAGGGTCCTGCCATCCCTTGGTCGTTTCCATTTTGTCGTTTCCTGTCTTCCATGGTGTTGTGAA
The DNA here is from genome assembly GCA_013340265.1 of Coptotermes formosanus. Taxonomy (NCBI): domain Eukaryota; kingdom Metazoa; phylum Arthropoda; class Insecta; order Blattodea; family Rhinotermitidae; genus Coptotermes; species Coptotermes formosanus. Next base: position 5,595,691 of record BLKM01000900.1, on the reverse strand, counting down.
TGAGGTCCCTCCTCTGCGTTCTGGTTTGCGTGGTATTTCTCATGTCACGCCAGTTCATAGTCAGGGTTCCTCGTACTTCGTCTGTCGATCTAGTCCGCTGTCTTCCTCTTCCTCAACTGCCGTCTGTCAATCCAAAAAATCACATATTTTTCCAATGAATCTGACGTACGCATTTTGTGTCCGAAATATTTCAATTTGCCTATTAAAGCTAAGGTTTCTAGTGAGTGCCTGGGCTTAATTTGATCAATCACCTATGCATTCATCCTTTTTGCTGTCCATGGTTCCATACAGGTGGGGATTTCCTAATACTCGATGATGACGATGACGACGATTCATCGTCGTCCTCAAAACCATCCTCATCCTTCTCTTCAACAATACCTCCTTTCCATGGCGTTATTTTGTCAGCGATTTATGCTTTTTCCTTCTACTAGGCCGTCATAGGCATGCTGGAACAAATACGAGAGACATCTCCTCTTGCTGAAAGTGGTCTAAACACTCAAACTGCAACACTGCATGCAATCTCAAAAACGACGACATAGTGGCACGACTCTTCAGTGCTACTAACATAAAAACACAGTACAAAAAAAGGAGGGGGGGGGGCTTGAAAGTTTTACGACTCAGAAATGCTTCCATTGATCGTCGGTCGTCTTAAAAATGTGCACTCGTATTCAGAAGACGTATGAGGTCATTCCCCACTTTTTATGGCTAGTCTCACTGACGCTCTGCTTTTGTTGTAGGAACAACCGCTGAATGAGGCGTTTGCATGTTTCACCTCATAATAGGAACTGTCCCTATACAAGGTGGTACACGCACTGCGTTCGTCCCTAACCTCAAATATGCAATCCATGTTCCACCAGGAGTATGGCATAAGCATACAAACAAGTGTAGATGATGAAATCTTCTAGTTGGCAGGCAAATTCACGACGATCTTTATGTTCATAGGATCGAATCCAGGGTTTAGACATACACAGCTCGTTATTTGTTGTATCCTCGTTCCTACACAAAGCTGGAGCTCCAAACACAGCGTAAGGGAAAAGCGAAAAAAGTACACAACGTCTATCAGTGGTTTTACGTGCCGTATGTTTCGCCTTTCGTTCCGAAGTCCTAAGAACGATGCGTACAGTTCGACGACCTATTGGAGCCTATCTCCTTATTTTTATTCAATCACGTGAATGAAGATCCAAACTAGTCCACTGTAGCAATGCACAACACAGTAAAAAAGACGCTGATTTTAGTTCGACAGTGACATGCATAATAAACCATTTAACTACTGAACAGAATTACAAACAAGACGCACAATGTACGTACAACGTAACACTGAGGCGTGTTCGCGTAACTTTAGTTCTCGTAGAATAGCAATAAGTATTACATATTCTAAGTGTGTGCCTGTAGCCTTAGGTACCCAGCATGCAAAGCGTACGCGCCGTATTATATTGTTATGTTGCCTGCCTGGCTCTACCAAACTTTTCCATATTATCTCATAAAAGGCACGATTTTCGGAAAAGTTTATTGAGCATAAAATGTGTGTTTTGATTTTCTCTACAAATTTTGTCTGAAACATTTCTAATGTTGCGAATAATTCAACGAGATATTATCATAAATGTACAAACGTCTACGTGTAAAGTACCCGTTATTCTGGTTGGATTTTAATCAAACTTGAATTTTCCGGGCAGATTTTCGAAAAATACTCAAATATCAAATTTAATGAAAATTCGTCCAGTGGGAGCCGAGCTGCTCGCCATGCTGAGACATCACAAAGCTAATAGTCGCTTTATGCAATTTTGATAACGCAAGTAACAATAAACATAGGAGGTATAAAAATACAAAAAAGGCACAAATTAACTTCATTCAGGAACTCAACAAAACTAGAAATGTGCTTTCAATGCTACTCTAACCTATAAAGTTCCCATATAAATAACCAAGTCTATTACCAGAAAATTGGCCGGGACAGCGTAGCCGGTACAGCGACTCGCCACGAGCTGGATGGTCCGGGGATCAAATTCCGATGGGGGACCACCCACCCTTCCGTACAACGGGTACCGGGTCTCTTTCTCCGGGGGTAAAGCGGCCGCGGCGTGGCATTGACCACCCATCCCCATCTAGGGCCGAGGTTAAAGAAAGAGTAGAGCTATACATCTACCTCCCTTTGGGCCTTCGTGGCCTATTCTAGGGTGAACTCTACCAAAAAATTACACTTGCCCAAGAGTAGGGAACCACTCCTACATCTTCTGACTAGTATTTATAGCCAGCATCACGGAGTAGCAGTATACACTAAAATACATATACAGCGTTAGCACATAGCTCTATCAGTTTAAAATACACATTGCCAGTGTACCATTAGAACGCCAATGTACAGCGTCGTCAATATGAAAAGTTATGTCAAAATTATGCCAAAGTAAAGTGGCTACTCCACTTCTATACGCGTAAAACAAAACCCATTCCGTTAAACACAGGTTTTACTGCTGCGTATTCACATAAGAAAATGCAGACGGAAGGTTTGCTGCTTTATAAAGTGGACTAGCAGCTTTGTTTTGGTTGCGTCATAATATTGAGCAGAAACTACATGGAGACGTGGAATCCAGTATTCATAAAAACAACTACAGTTTACAACACGGGAACATATTGCAAGGAAACAGGTCTAGACATGTTAGAAAGATGCTCTCGTATTTCAGAAGTAGATATAATAAAAACAATAAGCCGTAATCTGGCAGCAGGCTGGATTCGCATAACTGATTCCAACGCATGAAACGTAGATTATTCAAACAGTACACGATGAAACAAATGAAAGGGGCAAGAGGGATACAAAAGAATAGAATAACGGAAACAGAAATGAGAAAGAAGGACTGCAGTTTCCAGTCCACATTTATTTCCTGATGAGATGGAACAGAAGCAATTTTACTGTTTGCCAGCCTGCATTACGAACAGGTCCGAAATTTTCTCGATAATATCCCTGGAAATAAAATTTAAATGAGTGACTCTCGTAAGACATTAAACAGCCACGTTTCCTTTTCAATTTACAAGTCATTTTATATTCTTTAGAAATTCGATTGTGGGGAAGAATCCCTGTTTCATTGTGAGGGAAACCTACAACCCCTATTCTCTTCACAAGTATACGCTTGCCTCTTCTCCCTCTTCTTCTTGTTTTTCCCTATCTCTTCCTATCTTTTTCGTTCCCTGTTTTTCTCACTTTCCCTTTCTTGTGTCTGGCACCATCTCACACACCCCCCTTCCAGCTTACCATTCCTGCTCCTTGTACACCCTCATTTCCAGCAACCGTTCGCACTATAGCATGCCGACAACCCCTCAACTCCCTTCAAATCCTTCCCCAGCTGCTTCAATCTCATTCTCTCTCAGGCACAACTTGCGCAGGGATCAATAATTACACCATGTGACCAGAACACTATATACTTCCAGCAGTTGCGCCTTTCTAAGTGTACGAGAGGCTTCAGAGGTGAGACAGAGTGCCTGCAAGCGTCCAGCAACCCGTATCAGAGCGCGTTTATTTTCACACCTTTCGATTTTGCCCTTCAAAATTACAATGCAAGGTCTTCGCCCCTCGTTCTCATTCGACAAGGACTAGCACTGCGTTTACACTGAAGCTCTACTCCACTACACGCGAAGCAACAGGCGTTCACTTTTGGAGCATTTAGCTTCCTTCAGCCCATTACGGAAAATAAGAACCTGTAATTTATTCACGTTTCAGTGGCTCGTGCTTGTAAAAGCGATTCTGAAACAGTTTCTTTACTCGTTTTACATAACCAAACGTTATATAAATATACATAGACCTCTATGTAGCACAAATAATACGCGAAAGTCCGTGCCATCGTTCAGGCGATCTATCGCCGGCCTCTCAACGCGGGGGCCCGAATTCTATCCCAGGCCAAACAATGTGGGATTTGTGTCACACAAAGTGGCACTGGGAGAGACTTCTCCGTGTACTTCAGTTTTCCCCAGTCAGTGTCATCCCACCAATGCTCTATACTCATTCATTCGTCTATCGCCGGCGCTACATATTCTCTCTCTCTCTCTCCCCCCCCCCCCCCCACAACCACACGCACACACACACACACACACACACAAAGCCGAACCCATCGCTCCCAAAATCTTTACTAAGTTCAAATTCCAATTCATAACATGGACCGTTATATATTTCCAGGTATCAATTTCATTACGGCGAAATTAATCCAATCACAACAGTTCATTCGGAGATTCATATATGCCAAGGCCTAATTAATAACCTCCAGTTTCTATCTGAAGTACTGTCACAAGAATGAAATTAAACAAAATGAAATGAAATTAAGGTAGCGAATGCAATAATGCGACAGGAAACTGCATTAAGGGATTCGTACAATCAGTAACTTGTAGCACCTTCTACTTAAAGAACTGTCACAGCAATGTATATACTGCCGCAGCTTTGTTCTCCACAAATGTCAAACGTACTGACGAGGGTGGCGAACAACAGTTCATTCCGTGAGAAACGGAGCATTATAAGCTGCCAGCACTGCACTATGTACAGGTAAAGCATACGTGTGAAGAACAATACAACTGCAAGCATTCACAGACAATCACAAATGTAGATTTAATTCACCAATGCAATAAAATCATCTGTGTTTGGGAATTAGTTTCACTGCACGGAATATGCGTGTGTAACACACACAACTTTACATTCGTCTGCGGTCATGTTCCACCCGTCATGGGCGAATATAAATGCGTGTCTGTTTAACTCTGAGCTTGCAGAAAGCTTGGGACAAGAGAAACAAGCGCCACACTATGCACAGACCATTTTTTGGAGGCAAATGACTTGTGGGTACGCAGAAATCTTATTTGAGGGTAGACGCCCGAGACGTAGCAGCCAGTCGAGAAGTCTAGTGGTGCCACACTCACTCTCCGAGTATCAAAATCTCCCTGAGAATCATATCCTTCTGGCTGCTAAGTTATCACACCGGGCAGCATGGTGACAGCTCAAAAAGGTTAGCAGTCTAGACAGAATCTGCAAATCGTGACCTGCCTGGAGACCAGCAGGGCAAGCAGCCTGACTGAGTACTTAAGTCTGCTGGCAGCGACACCCTCAGACGCCCTAATTACCAGCGTATTCGAAGTCGTATGTAGCTCCTTTTCCCCACTCTTCACCACCATCCGCTTTTAGGACTCAAGACAGCAGCACATTGGCGTAGGATCGTGATTTGAGATCCAGAAGGACGTCTCTTATGTAAGGACATCCTGCGTTATAATAAGTTACAGCGACAGAAACCGTTTCACCAAATACGCACATTCAAAATACTTACTTCACATTACAGAATATATGAACAACACTTAAAGGCATTACACTATGATTTGAACTGGTTAACTACTCACTTTCGTTACAGATATGTCTAAAATCCGAATTTCAAAGTACTATGTAATATGCATTACCTACGAGAGGCAGTTTTCGGATTTTATCGCATTACTGGCAGTAATATGCGACAATGATAAACGGACACAGGAAAACCGAAATGCGAAAATAAAGAAAAAGTAGCAAATTTAAGTTACACGTTACACACACGAAATAGCACACAACAACGTGATAGACCAACGTGGGTAACACAGCTGAAGACACACAGGAACAGACGGGAGCAACAAGCAGACAGGAAGGATGAAGACAAGTGGCCGGAGACTTGTGACACAAACGGAGATCACAAGAGCAACAGAATGATCAACGGTACACTGACAAGAGAATTTAATGCTTGTACAGTCCACATAACTTGAGCATTTTCTAAATAAATACAAGAGGACGAAGCTCTGTTCTGCACACATGGCTGTTGGTAGAAATGAGGTTCTATTTATCAAATTCAGTCCTCGTCTCAACAGACCTCCTAAACCTCTAATGCACCGTAGCGCCTGATTACAGTGGGGCACTATAACGCTCCTATCAAAGCTGTAACCGAATGAGTACAGAATCTAAGCGGCCGCCCTCGGACCCTCCCTAACACCCGACATACCCTCTGAGCTTAACCAAGTCCGTGCAAAGTAACTTCAACAAGTACACCTCACTTCTTTGTATATATTATATAAATTACTTGTAAATAAAAGCTGTGAACAGTTACGATAAAATACATTTTCAACAGACAGCAGTATGAGTCTCATTCACTGAGTCACAAAAAATAAAGAATGGTCCCGAAGGTCACTTAAGTGTATTTTAGTGCACATTTTACTAACCGGTTACCCGACTTTTGGGCCACTCGATAACCTGAACACCGAAAGCGATAGTTTCGCTTCGACCTATCTCGTTCGTAGGGTGAAAACTGTTCAAATGACGAGCTGCAGGTGTAGGCCTGATGATTTAGCAAGGTAAATCCCCAAACAAAATCTTCGTAGCTGCAAGTGGTAATTTCTGTAAGCGACGAAGTTTGGTAGAACTTGGAATCTGCTGTTTAGATTAATTTATAAAGTTGAAGGGACCACTTAGTCGTTACCAACACAGAGTCAATTTAAGAAACTTATGTAACGCCAACAGATACGCTGTTCTATATTTTATTCATATTATCTTTTAGATAGCTCCTACATGTTTCGGCGTTATTATCTCGCCATCTTCAGGGAGCCGATACCGAAGTTTCTACATAACTTACAGCAATACAATAGGTAATATTAAGCGCACATGGCGAGATAATAACGCCGAAACATGTAGCAGCTATGTAAAATATAATACGAATAAAATATAGAACAGTGCATTTGTTGGTGTTACATACGTTTCTTACTTTGTCACAGTGCACGGAATAACTAATGTAAAGCGTCAATTATTACCTGAATACGTGAGGTCGGTTTTACTTTATGGCTTTATACAGTGCAAAACTGCGTCTAAAATACCTTAACCCCACCCCTCAACGAAATTACGTGCCAACAGCCTATCCCTAAGACACATACACAACTATAAAGAGAATATAACGCGGGTTTGGAGTTGGGAAGGCACTTCAGACTAACTGAAGATCTTGCAAATGCTCTGTCTTCTTGAGTGCTACAAGTGCATCTTCAACTGCAGCCTAATCACACAATCAAGCCTAACTACGCCCCGAACCCAAGCCCCTTCACGTACGTTTCCGCCATGACTTAATCTTCCTACCGCCTCCCCAAAAGCCTAAGAATTTCCATATTAAGCCCACGCACCATCTGCCACCAACCATCACATTTCCTCAGTTTAGATCGGGGATGTCCAAAATACTGCACGCCTAATAAAGGCAGCTACGTTGCGCGGTGGTCGGGCGACTGAATCAGCAAAACGCCGCTCGTTGTGATGTTTTTGGAGCGGTCCCTGGTATAAGACGCTCTGTCGATGGGTAATAGGATCCCGACGTTTCGAGACAACGTAGTGTCCTCAAAAATGACTCACTACATTACATTACACAAAGAGAAAACAACAAAATACAATTTAGCGAAAACCCCTAGTTATCTACAGATTCCCTGCCACATGTTTCGGTAATTACACAGATAAATGTGCGAAGACACAACTGTATATATCAACAAAACACTGCAGGCCTACTGCGCATCTCGTTAAGACACTGACCCATTACAACTGAATCTCACAACCGTCTACCCAGAGTTAAGCAAGATGATCAAATCTAATTCCATTCAATTACAAATTTACATTATCACACATAAACAAGATACTAAAAGCTAAGGGTTTTTAGGACTACAAGTCTGCATTTCAAAAGTGTACTTTCTGAATTCTACCAAAATTAGGTATAGTGCGCGAGTCAGGAGAATAGACTTGGATAATGTTTAGACGCCATGCACTATTAGCGGCATTAAAAACACCCCCCCCCCCCCCCCCCCCCC
>BLKM01000900.1:5526237-5587798 GCA_013340265.1 Coptotermes formosanus | reverse complement strand
AAAGGGTAAACTTCATCTAGAACAGGCCATGAAGGCCCAGAGGGGGAGTAGAGGTATAGTTCTGCTCTTTCTTTAACCTCAAAGCTAAATAGGGGTTGATGGTCAACGCCACGCCCCGGCCGCTTTACCCCCGGGAGAGAGAGTCCGTACCCATTTTACAGGACGCTGTGGGACTGAGGGCCGGTCCGGACGGTGTGGAAAATCTCGCCTTAGAAATCGAAGCATCGCGGCATTTTGAGAACCGTATTTGTTGTCTGTCACAAGTAGAACCACCGCCCCCTGTGTGATCGCTGGCAGTAAAAGACAGTTGGGGGGGCGGGGGTGGAGGTGGGGTGTAGGTCTATGGTAAAGTAATCTCGCACCCTTCTCCTTACTCAGTTACACAAAACACATAACACCTGTACCATAAACTTACGTGGAAAATTCTTTCCATCTGCACCCTGATTCACGGCTTTAATCACAATTTCCCCCGCACTAATTTTGCTAATTTTATAAATGTTAAGACTTACAGTAACGTATTCAAAAAAAAATAGATTTTTTTGTGACGGCACGTGCAAAAATCTAGAGAAACTCATACAATTCTTACGCCGTTCTATGCAGACGCTGAAGGAGGAAGCACTTCTTATATTAATATACTTCCTAACGTCTGGTGCTGGAAGGAGATTTCCTGCAGCAAACTTACTGAACGCCCCTAGGCCAGACAGGCCGGTACTTCTAGCCACGTATCTGGTGGAAATAGTTAAGACTAACAACCGTAAAAGGAGGCTTCTGCGCATGCAGACCCACAGTTTTATCCGCAACAGACAACTTATGGTTACCATGACAACGTCTATTCTCTTTACTCGCCTACGACAGGCAGCTCAAGTGAAAACTGAACCCAGACACACAGCAAGCTTAACAGCATTACATTTCCCCATATAATACACATGCGTAACTTAGCGCATGTTAGAACAGGTGTTGGGAAGGACCTCCTCCGACCCGCAGACATGCTTGATTTAGAACAACTGAAACACGGGGAAACGGTATTCTAAATGTCCTGTGACACTTTTCATGCGATTTCTTTCTTATACAGGTCTCCACAATGGCAATGGTATGTACTAAACTGTACCGCATATTCACAAACAAAACAGATGCACGTTACACAGAGATTCACACATGTTATACACGGCAGATTAAACTGGACTGTGTGACAACTACAGCGCAGTTTACCGTACGCGCGACGGTAAGACTGGCGATTTCTGTGTCATGCAGCTGCCGTTAAACGTGCCACGCATTATCAGCAATTTCTAGGCAAGAACTTCAAACAGTATTTCACAATCTGTTCACTGGGTGCACAGCACGTCTGGTAGTTGAAGGAGGGCATTTCCAACACCTACTCTAACACGCGGTAAGTTATAAATTATACGCAGCATATGAGGAAATGTACAGCCGTTATGCTTGCCGTGCGTCTGGGTTCGGTTTTCAGTTAACCTTCCTGTGTAAAGTGAATAGGTAAAAGTGCTGAATACCTGTTGCAGCAAATGCAGTATGCTTACATTTTCTCCACTGACAACAGTACGCTGGCAAGATGTCGTGTTATGGGTACACGTGTTCTCATAAACACACCAGTTACAAGCCCACTGCGATCTCACGCAGTCCATACACGTTGTATGTCGAGCACAGTCATAGTATGCGAAGTTGCGGCTCACGAAGTCCTTATTGGTTTCTGAAGAACGTACACATAGTGGGACAAGTACGTGGTCCCTAGATTCCGGAATTCCTGGACGTCCGGCCACTCCAGGGGTCGGACACGACAACCCCATCGCAGTGACAACAGCGTCAATAGGCTCTGCCGTCCCAAACACGCATTTGTATTTTGCTCCGGAAGGCAATTCAGGAAGAGTGCGGATTGTTAGCTGCACCTGCAAAAAAAAACAAAGTTTCATTAGTCAGGCTTAGCTACTGTACTGGGCTACACGGTACGTTTATCCTCCCGTCATTTCTTCTGTCCCCTTATTAGGGTGACGCTGCCACCACAGCTGATTACAAGTTTTTTTCCCTTTCCACTCCGGTGACCACTTCAACAAACATGCCCTGTTTTGAGGGTTCCTTTCTTCTGGGATATGACGCGAAGTCACTAGTAAAAGAACACAAGTGTTTCAAGGGAACGTTGTGTCCTAAGTTTTCATAGTCGAAAGGTCCCAATGAGGACACCACGTTATCTCGAAACGTCGGGATCTGATTATCCAGCGATGTAGCGTCATATCCCAGAAGAAGGCAATCCCCAACTAAACCACTGGGAAAAGGTAAAATCTCTCACGCCCTCTTTTGTTTGCGTATTTCTAAGTCAACTTAGAATATTCCACAAGTGTGAAGGATATATAAATTTCAAATTTTAAAGTGCCACCAGCTGGAATGAAGAAGTCTCATGCGTTACATACCGAAGACGTACAAAACAAGGCAGATGGGCTTCACGTCGTCTCATTTCGTCCCTTGGCGGGAATAGATTGAAATAAGACAATATAAAATCATCAAGGTTAGTTCTGACAACTAGTCGCCAGAATTGTTTCCTGTTGCTTGCCTTCACAGGATCACAATGACTTCCACATATTTTCAGACTTGACGTGGAACTAACGGCATATGCCTACTTACGTATGTGTATATAAAAAGAATCGTCAGTCAACTTTTACGTAAGAACAGTGATCTACCAGCTTCATTTCATATTTACTACTACTACTACTACTACTACTAGTAGTAGTAGTAGTAGTAGTAGTAGTAGCTGTTGTTGTTGTTGTTGTTGTGGTGGTGGTGGTGGTGGTGATTCATTTCAATTCTTCTCTATTAGTGTGCCGAGTCAACAGCCAGATGGCCAAAGACAAAATCAGAACAGCACAGACACAAATTACAATAAACAAAACACAAACGAAACAACCAGAAGCACTCTCAGTTAGTTACGACACCTCATAGTAATGAACTAATAACAATATCAAATCTGATAAAGCCTGATACTTTCTTATGACATCTAAATCACTACAAACTGACTTTCTGCCGCCATAGTCAGTATAGGGACTCGCTCCGAGCTGGACGGTCCGGGGATCGAATCCCGGTGGGGGCGAAGTTTCCGGCACCCGTACAGACAGCGACCTGTACAGTGGGTACCGGGTCTCTTTCCCGGGGATAAAGCGGGTGGAGCGTGGTGCTTACAACCTACCACCATCTAGTGCCGAGGTTAAAGAAAGAGTAGAACTATACCTCTACTTCCTCTCTGGACTATCATGGCCTGTTCCAGGGTGAACTGAATTTGCCGCAGCGGCACATCTGGTGGAGGAACAATTTTTGAAGGACGGACTAACATGAAACAAAGGGAAGTCTTGGAGTTTCCGAGTGGGAACTCCAAGACCAATAATGTCCGTGGGTGACGGACAAGATTTAGAAGCCAAGAAAACATCAATGACAAAAACTGTCTCAAGTCAATGTCTTCTCTCATGAAAAGTGCGTGAGATGAGATGTTGAAGAGTATTAGCATAAATACAGCCATCGCTCTCTGGGGAGAAAGAGCGATAAAAACTGGTTATAGCGAAGAGCTACAAATGTCCGGATGATGATGATGATGATGATGATGATGATGATGATGACGACGACGACAACGACGGTGATGATGATGATGATGATGATAAGAAGAAGAAGAAGAAAACCGACAGAACCATCCCCAACAATAAACCAGACATCATAATCCGGGAAAATGAAAAAGAAACATGTATGCTAATTGATGTAGCAATGCCGGGAGACAGAAATGTGATAAAGAAAGAAGCCGAGAAGATTCTAAAATATGAAGACCCCATAACAGAAATCCAGCGCATGTGGGATGTAAAAACAAAGGTGACGCCAGTTATAATAGGGGCAACTGGAACCATTTCAAAATCCTTCAGAAAATACTTGAGCAGCGTACCAGGAAAGCACGATATCAAGGAACTACAGAGAACAGCTATATTGGGCACAGCACACATACTGCGGGAAGTGCTAATGTAGAAGCACAAAGGAGTTTAATATTGAAGACAGTGTTATATGCACCATTAACAGTACGCACGGAATAGCTGCGACACTGTATACCCTAGAAACATGGTTCGTTTCAGGTATATACGTGTGAATACCCTGCATAAAGGAGATAATGATGATAATAATAATACGTACGACTACAGGAGACAAATTCATCTGAACATAAAGAACAGTCCATCGTAACAAAAAGTAAGTGTCCTCTGTCTCCCGACTCAAGCTACGAACTTCCGTGCAGTATATAACATCATGCAGTCAGGTTCCTTATGACTACAATATTTTCAAATTGATCCAATAAAACTAACACGGCATGGAACCAGAGTGACACTGGTCACTTTTTCTTGATGTATCAGACACACACAAAACTGACGTCTCTGGAATACTCACAGGCTACCCGTTGTTCCCCCCCAGACGCAGACGGCATCCTGTCCGTTGCTGTTCGCTGCCTCTTCCGAACTGCAGTATTGCAGCCCCTTCCTGTTACTTCCTCACGTAAATTTTCATTCATGTCGGAACTTTGTTTTGGCGTTAAGGAAGCTACTGCCTGGTACATTAAGTTTCATGACAATTCATTGAATAATTGCGCTGTATATCGGACGTCGGCGTTTGCAACAAACCATTCAGAATTCGTGCCAGTCGCTTTTAAGGTTACGTTTTGAGAGTCAATTAATTTTTCTTCCAAATATGAACGTTGATAAACGAACACTTTCATAAATTATGTTTTTCACCAGACAAGGCAACATGTGCAACTCCCACAAAGCGATTTTTAAAATCATTTCCTGGTAGTACAAGGTTTCACCTTGTTTGCTAACATATCAGAAACCACACAACAACCAGCACGCACTGCGAGGTCTGATTGTAATATGGCTCCTCTGAATATATTTCGCTAATGGGAATTTTTTTTTTGAAACAGGTTCATTACATCTTTCTGCCAATGAATGCCACTGAATTGCGGCACGTTTTGAATGACTGTGCCTCTTATTAATGCATTCCTTGAAAACGGAGCTATTTTTATATCAAATGGGGTAAACAGCAGTGTCTCTAACACAAACACAAAGGGACTCCTCAGTCAACGTGCTTTGATACTTACAACTGTCTTCACCAACGCCACCTCTTGTCAGCGGCTACGGTACGATACAGTAAAATTCTTTTGGAAAAGACAAGGCATAAAGGTCATGTTTGTACTCGTGTTGCATTCGACATCAATACACACTGAACCACCCATACAAAGAGTTGTGAACACGTGAAGTTGTTACGTTTATGGACCTAGCGACAATCAAACACGCGCCCACGTTGTCAAGGAACTTGTTGTGCTGACACACACGCGAGATCCAATACACCCTTTTACAATTTGTACACCTACATACACAAATGTAATTTTGGTTTCATAAAAGTAAATGCCGTTTCTCTTGTGTTTACCCCACTGCCTTCCTACACTTACTAACCTTGTTCGTGCGTTAATACGTGTTTCGACGCCTCACGCTTGGGTTGTCTTCATTGACCCGTAGTTAAGTGAAGCAAAACGGTGGGGCTTCTACAACTTTGGATGCAACTGCTGCTTAAAATTGCATATCAGTTTCCCTGTACCCGTTATTACGGCCGCTGCAAGGTGTCGCATGAATTCACTGCAAACCACACCTCCGAAGACCGGCCATATGTAGCAGCAGGCTGTGCTGTGAAACACACGTTTTGGTTCGCTTGCCAGAGTGAGCAGTAGATGTTCACTGGTAATCAGAGATTAGAGCTGATGGAGTATATAGTATCCTACCAACAGATGGCACTCTTTTAGTCTCCTTTCCTTTAACCATTCTACAGTTTTTCACGAAACATGGTACAGATGCTAGACTTGTGGTACAGGAGGCCATTACAACGTGGTCCTTTCTAACTTCCTATAATCAATTATAACAATATGGCCAAGACACGAATTGGTGGGATATTATCGACACTGAACACAAGTTCTTGAAACGATGCACAGTGACAAATACATCAGTTGTGTTCAGGTACTCCTCTGTAGCATGTGAAGTCACAACGAGGCACCAGTGTGACGTTTTCCTTTCGCTTTAGAGTGGTTTAGACTAACTAATGAAAGACCGCAGTGAGGCAAGTGAAACCTGGTGCGAAAATAAATATGCCGACTGCGTAAAACTCAATGCCTATATCGGAAAAATTTAACCTTGACAGAATTTTTTTATGCAATAGTCTTATAAAATAAATTAGAGGGAATACAAATAATTATAGTGTACCTAAGATTACGGGCTCTAAATCCATGACGTGGAAGCTGACAAGTGTCTTACTGCTAAATGTTCAACAACACCCATGTTCTGAAAATACACGACTACAGGGAACGCCTACATCGAGCTGCAGCAGCCGAAACACTGAAGCGTCTTCCGCTGGATACTGCAGCCGCGCTGCGTGCAGCGGGCGCACAGTTCTACTGCTTTAGCACGAGCGTGTAACTACGGTAACAGCAAGCAAGCACAGAACCGTTTTTTCAGACAGAGAGCAATGAGTCGACCGACATATAGAAACCTGCGACTTTGTGCACTTCGGCGGCGGTGGTGGCAGGAGTAGTAGTAATCACAAAGTACCTGAGCAACATACCGGGAAAGCACGACATCAAGGAACTACAGAAAACAGCCATACTGGGCACTGCACACATACTGCGGGAAGTGCTAATGTAAAAAACACAAAACGTTTAACATGGGAAATAACATTACATGTACCATAAATTGTAATGACAGAATAGCGGCAACACTATACCCCAAAACGTCGTTTGTTCAACGTATATAATTGTCAACACCCCGAATAAAAGTGGTGGTGGTGGTGGTGGTGGTGGTGGTCGTGATGATGATGATGATGATGGTGATGGTGGTGATGATGATGATGATGATGACGACGACGACGACGACGACGACAACAACAACAACGACGACGACGACGACGACGGCCGTGCCATAGCTCAGGCGGCTAATCGCCGGCTTCTCACCACGGAGGACCGGGTTCAATCCCTTACCAGGCCATGTTAGGTGTGTGGTTAACAAGGTGGCACTGGGACAGGTTTTTCTATGGAGTTGGGCACCCTTCTGTTTTCCCGCGTCAGTATCATTCCACCAATGCTCCACGCTTATTCATTCAATTTATCACGGACGCTATATAATCTTAAAAACTGACGGCGTTGTTAAACAACCCACTTCAAAATAAAACAACAATAACAACATAAATATCACTGGTGCATTCCTTGAGGTACATACCCTGTTAACAGCTGTATGAAATATTCATGAGATTTTTAATAAAACCGATAAATAAATATGCAAAAGGGCAGGGATATTTGAACAAGTGGCCAGGTACACAGTTTCCAGCAATATAAACATGAAATGACAGATTGTAATCTGTAATAGGATTAACCAATTTATTCGCGTGATTTAACGGCGCTGTATCAACCGCTGAGGTTATTTATAGTTATACAATGAGGGAGGGAAATCTGATGGTATCAATGAGTATACAATTACCATTAACACAATTAGATTGGTTTCAAGTCAGATTACATGGCTACATGTTTCGACTAGAACTCTGGTCACCTTCATACCAGTACATTACACACAAAATAAAAATTACAATTCTGTTCGTAAATCCGCCGAAGAAATTAAGCCAACCGCTCAGCTCCGAATAGTGTCGACGGTTACAATGCACAGGGAAATAAAAATAAGTCTAAAAACCTCCAACATCAATGTCAAACACTCCCAAGAAGAGCGACTCTTCTATTTATCAGTAAACACGGCGTCCAGAAGACAGCTGTGAGAACCTCTAACCTCGTAAGGCAAGAATTCCTTGGATTCATTCAATTTTCTCCCCGGCAGGGAGTTCTAAAGGCAATATGGGCTTTAAATGACCCACCTGTATTAATAAGGTTTGCCTGACGAACCCCAGGTAAACATTTAACATTGGTATATCGTCCTCAGGGACTTGTAATGGTAAATACACGTATGACTAGCATGGCTGTCTAACACAGCATTTCATCCCCCTGTCACTCTGCATTACAGACACAGCCCTTCTGTCTTTTGATGTGGAAAGTAAATGAGATGCAACTGTGTTAGCCATGTCCCCTAGCATAATGATAAAAATAAAAACAGAATCCGAGAAGCGATTGGGTTTTTCCAGTCACTGTTCGTTGTTATTCAACCTAGGTACATAATGCTGATGATATCACAAGCACGAGCGGTGTCTTTGACGTCTGAGTTAAATATAAAGCTAATAAATAATTAACCCCGTCATGGATATTGGGGAATTTGTTTTCCGCCTGTTCTCCCAACATCTGATCCCTGTCCAACAAACTTTAGCTTACCCTGGAAAAAATTTCTATTCCCAGCCATAGTTAACTGCAAATATAATTTTCATTTTTAGTATCTTGGAGACTTCCATGAGAAATACAGCTCTTTGCGTTTTCATGCGCAGACTGGCATCACACAGAAATACCGCTTTCTTAAAATGTGGGGCGACGAAGATTAAATTACAAATTTGTCTGATATTTTATGTGAGCTCTTTTTTTTTTTCCCCTTGGTGTCTGCACCCCAGGGACTAACATATTCTGAACGTTTTCGAAGTTACGTGGACAGATATCACGAGAAAATACAGGGATGACTGGATATAATTACATAGCGAAAATCTTCACAGTTTACACATTTCAGGCAACATTGACTGTTATTAGCCCAGGAAGATAGGGTGGTGGAACATGTAGCATGCACGGAAGAAACAAGCAAAGACAATCCTGGACGTAAACTCTCAACTGAAGAGAGTACTTGGAAGACCTGGATGGATGGATGGATGGATGGGTGGATGGGTGGATGGGTGGATGGATGGATGGATGGGTGGATGGATGTATGGATGGATGGACGGATGGATGGATGGATGGATGGATGGATGGATGGATGGACGGACGGATGGATGGATGGATGCACGGATGGACGGATGGATGGACGGACGGACGGATGGATGGACGGACGGACGGATGTATGGACGGATGGATGGATGGATGGATGGATGGATGGATGGATGGATGGATGGATGCAGATATATAACGTGAATACCAGTAACATTAAAAACATATACACCAAGGCCTTGTTTTACACCTTTTTGCTTTAGCAACCCCCTTGCAAATTTACACCACTTTTTAGTTTGCGCTCTCTTATTTTCAGCTTAACGCTTTCTGGTTG
The DNA here is from genome assembly GCA_013340265.1 of Coptotermes formosanus. Taxonomy (NCBI): domain Eukaryota; kingdom Metazoa; phylum Arthropoda; class Insecta; order Blattodea; family Rhinotermitidae; genus Coptotermes; species Coptotermes formosanus. Next base: position 5,578,556 of record BLKM01000900.1, on the reverse strand, counting down.
GTTTATTTTCATTTATTGAAACCTTTTTCACCTATGGGAATATCATTTTCGATTTACGCCCACTTTCTCAGGAACGCAACTTTAGGCGTAAAACAAGGACTTGGTGTATGTTAAAGAAAAACAGTACGAAGGCGTGGAGAAAATTCAGTTGGTACAGGATAAGGGCCGATCGGCTGGATTTTGTGAACACCGAGCTGAATCTTTGTGTTCCATACAGCTAGTTTCTTGCAAAGCCCAACATATTTTCAGTCGAAGTCAGTACCACGGAACAGAGTCAGTACCACGGAACAGAGTCAGTACCAAGGAACACAGTTAGTTCAAAGTTAATGCAGCTTCACACGCTACGTGTTTGGCAACAATATCATTACTTTGCCCTCTGGGTACATAAAGGAGAACATTTTGCATGGAAAGGGTTAACATCAATTTTAGAACACCCTGAATGCCTCAATACTTTGAAAAATTTTAGTTGTAAGGCCTTCCGTCAGTTCAGTACTACCGTACGCTTCTTTTGTTGTTGAACAAAGAACGAAGGTGTTCTTGTTCTATTTGAAGCTTCTAGTTCAATTTATCTAATGACATTCCAGTCCTCGTTCCCTCACGCTTGCGAACGGTAACGGCAAAGTTTAATATTTGACTTACTGCAGTTTAAAACAAAATTAAACTGATCTCTCTGAGGTACTTTTTCCTCTTTCGGCCAAAAGTAATTAGGACCAAGTTTTCACGGAACTTGTACTGTATATGGTTAAAAAACACAGTTTCAATGCACCGCACACTACAAGCGTAAAAATATGTTCCGCGTGACGGGGGGGCCAGGGGGGGGGGGGGGGAGGTGGGATGTACGGAAACTTTTTAATTTCCCTTGACTCGACGAGCCGCTCGACCGGTTGTAAGCTCGAAATTAGAGATCTTCATCGACGTGGAAACGTTGTCAGAAGATCACAGTCACACATCATAGAGGCAGAAGTTAGGAAATCGACCATCATCCTTCAGGAACTTACAGCAGTTCGTAGACCGCGGAATGCGCGTCACATTCAGTGTGCTGCAAGTCTAAAGCACAGCCGAGTTACGCTGGCGAAACTTACAACCTTACTGCATTCCCGTTTCTTTCATTCCTCTTTCTAACACACTTCTAATCGAGTAATATAATTATGAAATGGCATGCAATAATATGCGAAGCGAATGGTCTGAGAACTGCAACAGCGTGCAGCGATGATAATTTGTAGCGAAAGGAAAGAATTTCCCAACATACCTAAAACTGAAGCGGGTCGCGGTGGCGCAGTTGGTTGAGGCACTGCGCTACAAACCGGCAGGTCGCGGGTTCGATTCCCGATGGTGTCAGTGGCATAACTACGACTCAGCCTCTAACAGAAATGAGTACAAGGAATATTTCCTGGGGGGGTAAACGCGGCCGGTGCGTATGGCTTGACAACCTTACCACCTTCAAGTGCCGACTGTCTAGAAATCTGGGAGCCTTGACCTCCTAGAACCCTGTGGGCCTGTCCAGGTCTGTAATGGGACTGCTTTACCTTTTTACTTAAAACTGAAGATTCCAGGGTGTTACGCCGTCTCCACTGTCAGTAGGGAAATGCCTCCATTTTTAAGATCCCTGAAGACGGAGACATTAAACCCTACTTAAGCGGTTCATCATCATCATCATCATCATCATCATCATCATCATCATCATTGCATTTATATTAAGACATTCTTCAGTCTATTATAGCTGTTTGTAACCTAACATATACTGTACATTTTGCCATACTAACCCGGTGCATATGAAGCTAACGTTGGTCCGCTTGTGAATACGAGCGAGGCTTCATGTGTGTAGAAGAAAGCATGAAATGAACACACGGCGTAATCCGGGCGCGTCCACTCGCTCTTGTTAAATTACCTCGAAAACTGTAATACTTACACGCGAAGTATGTTGGCCTAAAATGTGTACTTCTCTGTCATTTTTGTCCAGAAAACATTTCGGTCAGATAAATACAAAGAAAGTTGTGTCTTCTTGTAAAGCAGCCGGTGCTATAGTCCTTTCTTAATAAAATTTGATATGCGTCGCCGAATATCTTTAAAGTTACGAATATCACACGTCACGAACATTCGTCCAACGGTTCTCGCCTTATATGCGTACAGACGGACGGACGTGGCGATTTTAATAGGCGCTCCGCAGGGATGCAAACGATCCCAAAAAGATATCTGAAATCTCTTCCCCCTCAATACAGTGCTTAGGCCGCCATCTGCTGCAGTTTCTCCCAATCTCTCACCACCAACTGTTCGCCAGTGGAGGGGGAGGTCAAGACCCGCTCATGCCAAGCTGCCAGTACCCCAACAAAGTACCAACATACAATGATTCGCCCGGACAATTTCTGTCGCAGAACTCTGCTCGAATTTGCAGTGACCACCAACACACCCGGCGTCTTAACTTTGGCCTTTGTCATCGCCATCTTAAACATCGATTTGTTTCCACCTTTTATTCCCGTAATTTCCTTGCATCTTCAGCTCAGAATGTATCTTGGATCCACTGTTGTTTTCATTTCACTATGCGCAACAGAAGGCACATGGGGGCGACGGCTTACGTGACTCTCAACCTGTCTTCAAAGGGTTAATATTAATAATGCATAAGCACGCAAATATCATTAATAAATCCTGGCCACGCACCTACAGGCGAATGATTCTATAATGATGTACTCCCTGAAGATGGCGCTTTAGCGTCAAAACGTGTCGGGGTAGTGCACAGATTTGGGATGTATGATGAATGTGCATCTAGTTGGTCAAATACAGTGCCATAATGACTGATTTCACGACAATGTACGGAATAAACACAGTGAAAAAAGTACGCCTTTGTTCTAAGAACCATACAAAACACACATTCTGTAGGTAAAATGCAGGATGTGTGTATGTTAAACCTGGATGTACACACAAAACAACAAGGCCTTTAACCTTTTAAAGCCTAGCGGTAACTTTACATACCACCAGGTTTAACATTAAAAAATTCTACGTGGTGCCCACATTGCGTTTATGTGTTTTGCACGGATCTCAGAACAAACAGCAACTTTTGCCTTATAAAACATTAAGAGACTGGTTTTTATAACCGAAGTGGAGAGTGTTTACAGCGCGGTACGCACCGAGTCCTTATATAAAACAGATACGCTTCGCCTTTAAAGGGTTAAAGTGAAAAGAAGTGAAGAAAAATGTGCCGATAAGCGTGTCTCTTGATAAAGAATGACGAAGGAAGTGATAACGTGTCGCCTGGAAGAGACGCATGAATACAATCAACCGTCGTTTGAGGGGAACAAACCTGGATCTCCTACGGCAGACACACCGCACTGCTTCCGCAACGTACGTGGCTAGAGACACAACGGTTACTCCGAGAAGAAGATGCCTTGTGTTTGTCCGCGACCCCTCCAATGATAATTAGTCACTGAACTCGGTTTCTTCACAATTCCAGCCACGTCCTCAGGTTTACTATCCCGTTTTCAGGCACTTCCAGCGTCTGTTGATAGGTCCTGTTACCGCGACTTCCATCAGCTACACAGCTGACCTGTTTAAAGCTATACATCTGGCTGCCAGCCCCCCGCCTGCCACTGCTGGTTTCGTCTCACCATTGTGACGACATCCACTCTGGCTGTGATGAAATGTCTACTAATGCTCCCGTCACCACCCCTAACGTACAACCAACCCTCTAGTCCTCAAGTAACCATAGCAACAGCACATAAATATCATTTGCTCCACACCATCCACAGTTACTGCATGGAAAGGTTCGTAGCTATGAGTGGGACGCAATGAGAATGGTGACTGCCAACGGGTGCACAGGAGAAAAGAATATTAGCTAACTCTGTCACGATCCTGTCATTCAAACATCCCTGTCACCTTCATTTGGTTGCATACACTTCGCACAAATGTAGGGGGATTATTACGAAAGGAAACTGTGAGAATTACAACAATCTGATGTGCCACGCAGAGAACAGAAGAAATATTCGGCAGTTCTGCCACTATCCTGTCATTCCACCATCCCGTATCACTAGTTTGGTTTCAAGCACTGCGGCACGAATGCAACACAGCTATGCCGAAAGGAAATGGTGAAAGCTACGGAACCCGAAGTAACAGACTGGCTCGACATATGTTGATGTCTGTGCTAAAATACTCAACCAGTACCACCATACCAGGCATTATTTTCATATTACCCATAAATATAACGTTCACGCATTTCATCCTTAAGTTATCTGACTAAGAACATCAGCTTCACTTAACCTTTTAAAGCCCAGCGGTAACTTTACATACGACCAGGTTCAACATTAAAAAATTCTACGTGGTGCCCACATTGCGTTCATGTGTTTTGTACGGATCTCAGAACAAACAGCAACTTTTGCCTTATAAAACTTTAAGAGATTGGTTTTTATAACCGAAGTGGAGAGTGTTTACAGCGCGGTACGCACTGAGTCTTTATATAAAACAGATACGTTCCGTCTTTAAAGGGTTAATATACTGACACCACAACGTCTCCGCAGGCGTGGAGCTTTATAAGCACAATCCCAATATTCATTTTTAATTCCAAACGCAAATAAATCCAATTAAATGTATTGAATGATTAGCCTCCAAAATATTCCAACATGACATAACGTTCGTCGGCTCTTTCATTAGGCTGTCTTGTACAGCGTGTCACTGTAATAACCATAGACACCATTAAGCAGTTACTACAGCAGGCTCGCTCAACCCGTAGCTCGCGGGTAAACTGTTGTCCGCGACACAGTTATTTTGCCCGCCGATGCATTTGAAAAGTCTTTCAACCCTTTCCCTGGCAAAGCCGCGATAGAACGCCTAAGAAACTTTGAAAACTTATGAGATGGTTATTTATGAATACATACATTACATTACTAACCCATTTTGTAAAAATGTGCTAAAAACAGCGACACCATAGTCCAGGTTGCAAACTACATTTTTCACCGAACATTATGTCCAGACAAATAAAAATTTAAAATCAGATATATATTTATGCGAACGTATACTTATTCATTCTCCATTCTGTGTATTGAATTTCATGTTGCTCGCCCGCATAACAAATTTTGCGGTAGTTTTCCTCACCACATAAAAGTTGAGGAGGCCAGCACTAGACCGATAAACGTCGATACCATTGCTAGCATTACTAACACGAAACTTGGAACATTTGAATCGGACTGTTTCAGTCCACATGGCCCAGTACAGTTAACCAGATGTATTAACACCATCAGAACACAAGATTGACTTCGTGTTACTTAGAATGTAAGCAAGTAACTTATGTCTACTATACAAGTACATTTCAGTTACAAGCAATCATATTCAGGAGGAGCATTACTTCAATATAAACGTCAGTATTAACTTTAGCTTTACAACATTAAAAACAAGAATTATTTACAATCACGGAAATTAATATTTTTAAGGCTTGTATCAATAACCCTATACAATTCGTTTCACAGTCAATGACAAGTAAAAACCATACATGCACGTACTTCAAAGTCATTATTACACAGGTAATGCCACGTCCTCCCTTCTTACCCAGTGCTAACTTATAGCAAAATTAGAGATAAAAAATGTGAAACAACAGACGGAAAGACAGGGTCTCAACCGTCATGCTTTCATTTTGCAAACTTCGCGCAAAAAAAAATCTCATAAAACGAGTTTTTTTTTCTCGTCTTTACATTGACGTCAGTCCGTGCTTCATCCATTTTCTGTTCACCCAGGTGATAGGAATCCACTTTATTAACAGCGGAAATATACGGACGACAGAGGACGTACACGTATGAATTTTTCAAACTGCAAAGCGATATTGGCAGGTCTATTGACGACAATTCTCATGGTCGGAAGTGCTTGGCCCGCATCAGACTGTGTGGAAGAAAGTCTCTGCCAGTTTACGTTAAAGCAGGATCTCCATACACGCGTAGCTAACTACTCATCTCATCTCATCTCGTCTCTCTCTCTCTCTCTCTNACTAATAATAATAATAATAATAATATCCTAATTTCGCCGTCTAGTGCTTAGCACGTCTGCTCCGTGTTCTAGACATCCCACTTCGCATTTCAATCCGCATCTACCCCGAAAGTTTTCCGTCATTTTCCCCAGATAGATACTACCTTAAATGGGCCATGATCTTTTCCCTCCGACACGTGTACGGACAAAGGGCACCGGGTAGTCAGTTACTTCGCCTTGACAATAGACAGTAAGAATCCCCAAAATGGTGGCCATGCATCCTGTTCCTGCACAGCGCCATCACAGTACACGGGAACTAGCCTTAAATTTTCTGCAACGTTCTTACTTATTGAACAGCTGAATCAGTATCGGCCAGTCAGGTTAATTGTGTTACACAAGACTAGAAGACAACGGATCTCAGTACTGCAATGCTGCCAAATTACGACAGGCGACAATTTGCAATTATTATGAACCAAATGTATGAGTTAACACTTGTGGATCGAGTCAGTTACTAATGTGACACCCAAATGCCCTTATTTTCTGAATGCTTGTGCGGTATATCGTATTTCAAAATGGACTGAGAAAATACACAATTCATTTTAGATGACTACTGATAGATAAAAGTATTTATTTCGTTTTATGCAAAGAATAAGCCATTAACTTTATTAATATGTTGTTATATGACACCGTACAGATAGGATCACGTTTCACGTTATGTTTGAATTCTGATGTTGTGGGGGAACAGGGGTTGGGATGGAAAAAAGCGAGAAAGAATACGAGTATATGACGGCCACGTGTGGGTGGCGCTGCACGTAGAGCGGGAGATAGGGGATCTCATGTACACAAAACGATACGTCATTCACTCACTACATCGCATATTCAGACACCAATTCATCCACTCGCTCTCATGCACGCATAGCTTACGTTGCTGTATCAAAATCATAGCTAAGGCCATCCAATGATACACGTATATTGGCACATTCACTTACAACACGCATTCAAACTGACACCCCCCCCTCCCCACACACACACACACACACACACAGTGATACATAAAACTAATCCTCCACGCAATCGGTCGTTCATTCATTCCTATCGAATCTCATTAGCTAAGGACCGGCAGTTCGAATAACAATCAGCCGTATCGAGTGGGAAATGGGCCCAGTCCCCAGTCACAGCCGACGGTGGTCTACCAACGCCGTCCGTAATTCCCAAATTCTCAGACTGGTGGCAGCTTACAGCTGTGCGACGTGCGGGGCGACTTGACAATCGATATGTACGGTACCATACACACAATCTTGCGGCCACACATCACCGGTACTGCAGCCTTTGATGACCATTACGTAACATCCGGTCCTGCGCGGTACTATTAATACCGTCCGTTAACAGTACAGGTTGAATACCCCTTATCCAAAATTCCGAAATCCGAAAACCACAAAAATCCAAAACTTCTTGCGCGCCGACATGAACACAATGCTGCACAGACGTAGATATTTGTAAATAAATTCAATGCTCATCAGTTTGAGGTTGTATTTAAATTCAACGGTCAGCTTGTTTTTATACTCTAAATAAAACCTATATATACATAAGCTGTATACGACACATAAATGGATTTCGCATTTAGATTTGGTTTCTATCCCAAAGCTCTCATTATAATACGCAAATATTCCAAAATCCGACAAAATCCGAAACCCGAGGCACTTCCGGTCCCAAGAATTTCGGATAACAGATGCTTAACCTGTAATATATCTTAACAGTGCTTAACATCGCCATTTCGACTGGATCTTTTAGGAGAAACTCCCTGCCGACATTTAGCCCTCTCATCAGCCTCCACGGATGAAAAAATCATGTTCACAGATTGTGACATATAATGTCAGACTATCCAATAATGAAACGTCAAGATTCCCTACATTCTGCAGAGATTAGATGACCAGGTGAAAGTCAGCAAGATCTTGTAGCGTGTAGCTACAGTGACAAGGTGCCCATCGCATACATGAACTGGTCAGCAGAGGCAGCAGCGTGGTCTCCGGCCCCAGCCCCCAACAGATCACGCCACAAACAGAACTCCTTTGGTTGAAAGCTCTTCTGCCAGCCACATTACTTACTGTTTATCCTGCAGCATCTCTCCCAGTGGGTATTAGCTATTCACTGACACTCAAAATAGCAACATTCATTATTTCAGGCATTTTACGCGCGTTCACAAAATTGAGAACAGCGACCACTAGCTTCGTCATGTCTGTCAGTCCGCCTGTGTGACTGTCCGTCCGCATGGAACAACTCGGTTCCCGCTGGACGGATTATCAGGAAATTTGATATTTGTGAATTTTTCGACATCTGTCGAGAAAATTCAAGATTGACTGAAATCTGACAAGAATAACACGTACTTTACATGAAGACCTATATCCATGTATGATAACATCTCGTTCTATTCTTCTTGGAATGAGAAATATTTCACACAAAAGTTATAGAGAAAATCAAAACACATTTTATGTTCAATATCTTTTTTCCACCCCTAAAATCGTGTCGTTTATGAGATAATGTGGAAAAATATGCTACAATCAGACAGGTCACAGACGACAATATAATACGGCGCATGCGCCTCGTATACTGGATAACTAAGGCTAGAGGGATACACTCAGAATATGTAATACTTACTGCTTTTCCATGGCAACAATGGTTACGCGAACGCGCTTCAATGTTACACTCATACGCACATGGCTAGTCTTGTTAAGATCTGTGCCATACTTAACCTTTTAAAGCCTAGCGGTAACTTTACATACGACCGGGTTTAACATTAAAAAATTCTACGTGGTGCCCACATTGCGTTTATGTGTTTTGTACGGATCTCAGAACAGCAACTTTTGCCTTATAACACATTAAGAGACTGGTTTTTATAACCGAAGTGGAGAGTGTTTACAGCGCGGTACGTACTGAGTCCTTACATAAAACAGATACGCTTCGTCTTTAAAGAGTTAATGTAACAATTTGAAGTTGGAAGTATATTGGAATTATATTATTTAAACGCGCAGCACGGCGGGAAGCCCCAACATGAGAACTGCAAGTCCAAGCTCGTATAATTACGGCTCACCCAAGTCAAACCTCATCCCCTCAGTAAGGGAGGGTTGCTTTGAGAGAGGAGGGAGCGGCACGTAATTAGATCAAGTGTCCACGTGGCTTCTTGTGCACGATTCAGGTTAATGCAGCGCCCCACTAGCAAACCGTTCCTTTATCCAGCACACAAAACAGGGGTGAAACAGAACTCCAGTCACCGGCTTTGTAAGTGCAAGTTACAGTGAAAACAGAACAATAATTTAACGTTGTTAGAGAGTGTTAATGGAGACAATATTCGCATTCGCATTACTCTCTCGAAATAGCTGCGTCCGCAAAGTACGGCACAAGTCAGAATCTGGTATACCTATGGTCAACCAGACGTGTACGCGCGAGGGGATCCGGCTGAACACCAGACTCCCACTACACTGGAACCTGGTCGGCCGGAGTATGACCGCCCCGCCACCTGTGTTATCGCCCAGCAGTATTAATCCGCCAGCTTCATCTCACTGCACTTCCAATCGTGCTAGGGAAAATGCAGCGAGCTTTTCGAAAATATTAATGTTTCTATTTTCTTTCACTCTTTTTAAAAGTACGTAAATCTGAAACTGCGTAAATGCAAACTCCGTTCGTTGGGGAGTCTGTAGTCTCTGCTCCAATGTAGGTTAACCTTTTAAAGCCTAGCGGTAACTTTACACACCACCAGGTTTAACATTAAAAAATTCTACGTGGTGCCCACATTGCGTTTATGTGTTTTGTACGGATCTCAGAACAAACAGCAACTTTTGCCTTATAAAACATTAAGAGACTGGTTTTTATAACCGAAGTGGAGAGTGTTTACAGCGCGGTACGCACTGAGTCCTTATATAAAACAGATACGCTTCGTCTTTAAGGGGCTAACATCACAGTAATGGGCCTACATTTGTTTATTCATTCATTCATTCATTCGTTCGTTCATTCATTCATGCGTTCATTCATTTGTTCGTTCACTCATTCATAGTTCCTATGAAAAGGCTGAATAAAACCATGGCAAACCTCAGTCTACTCGGGAGCCCACCGGGATTCGAACCCACTGTCTACCGAATACAAGTCACAAGTGTTGCAGCTTAAGCCAAATTGCTCGTAACAGCAACATACGTAACATAAATTTCAGTTGTAAATTCTGGGTGCATTAACTAATTTTACGAAAGCGTCGCGTTCAGAAAGCGAAAGGTCATTACGGGAAAACTAATTCCATGTTAATTTAAAAGCAACAAAACAGATGAAACACAAAGATATGAAAGCAATGTAAATAGATAGTGAACATATACGTATTTATTATAATGAACTGTAGTTAATTTTAAATAAATAGTATCCTAATTAAAACATCCGCGCCATACAAACGGTAACAGGGACAAACGAAACCAAGCGGCAATATATAACATCGACGAACAGTTATGCACTTGCTGGTAAAAATGGATGGCTGAGGTTCTGATAATTAACGTGTTTTAAGAACGGGGGGGGGGGGGGGGGAGAGAGGAGGTCACCGTATATTACAACTACGAATTTTTGTTATACATACAGGAAATTTGCTTACAACATGTTTCGGCCGAAATGGGCCGTCGTCAGGTAATACAAAGGCTATATCAAAATACACTAAGAACAATTACTGCACTGTAAGTTGTTTGAATTTATACGAAATCTCATTTTTAACAAAGTATTTTATTTAAGTGTAATTAGGGTGTATACAATATTGGTTATATTGCAGACTCTGTGGAAAGCACACAGGACACTTCTTATCTGAGCCATCCGTTGATTTTAACGGTTGTAATCGGGGTTGCTGCTGATACCCGAAGACAGTATCCGAGGAAGTTCGGGTTTTACATATCCTGCGCCTAAGCGTCACGTCATGAAGACGTATGAAGAACTGAGGACAAGTTCCACACATTCTCAGCCATGGCACAAGATGAATGTTAGCGGTCAGCTTCAAGTCCCGGCACCAGTATGTCACATCAGACACAGACTAATCACCAAAGAACACATAATATACTGACGAAAAGAAAAAATTCGTATCTCTGACGGGAATCGAATTACGGTAGTTCGGCTCACGGCAGTGACAGCTGCCATTTTCCTGACTCGATCATCGCTGAATAAAAATAACTTGGCCTGTGTGTGTACCACTATTTGATTAATAATAGGAAAAATAAGTCACTTGATTCCATTGAGTCAAATGCGTTTCGCTGTTGCGGCAAATTGCCGAGAGTGTCTCACGGCGCAAACTTCCGCACTCTGTTCTAATACTGTCATCATTCGCAGAAGAAATACCAAAGACATTTAATACGCTCTCGCTAATAACACAACCATTGTTCTACTCAGTTACTAATACCTATATAAATACCATGCCGGTGGTCACAATATTAAACATTTCAAGCTTCTGGTCCACCTACCACAAAAGGCACTTACATTCATTAACACAAACATGATACAAACAAACTTCTTTTTTCATCACAATCAGAACCGGTAACAGCGGCGAGGATTTTAATATCCCACACAGCAGCGCATTACAAAATGTCTTCTGAACACATTTTCTGTCACTTGAAAAAGTATGGATAAATTCCTACCGTAATTGGAGAAAATATTACACAAGTGTTTGTAGAACTGGGGCTGCTATGAATCCAAGTGAATCAGATTCACGTATCGAGATATCGCAAGTTACATTTCGGTGATAGTATGAACATTTTGAACAGCATACGACCACTTCAAAATATTTAAGGTTTTATTACAATCAAGTAACATAATTTTGCGTCAAGAGGCGTGTAATCACAGTGGAAAATAACGGGTATTTTGATCATACAGAATATTAAAGTAAAAGTAACAATAATAAGCATAATAGAAAACGACAGTGATATTCTATGTAGGAGATACCGTCACCACAACTTCTTATTTGGGGTTCATTTTTAAATCAAGGCTACATGTTTCGACCTTTCAGTCATCTTCAGGCCACTCTTGTAACAAAATATAAAAGGTAAGATGTTGTCAGTAATTGAGATCTCGGTTTTACAATTATTAATATGGGCCAAGAATAAAATAAAATTAAAATTGTAATTACTTATAATTATGGTTAAAACTGATAAAACATAAAATAAAACTAAACACCAAATAGAAAGTTGTGGTGACGGTATCTCCTACACAGAATGTTCCAATACCACAACGGCATGCCTGGCATAAAACTTGGCAATCATATGATTAGATTTGACATTAACCCTTTAAAGACGAAGCGTATCTGTTTTATATAAGGACTCAGTGCGTACCGCGCTGTACACACTCTCCACTTCGGTTATAAAAACCATTCTCTTAATGTTTTATAAGGCAAAAGTTGCTGCTTGTTCTGAGATCCGTACAAAACACACAAACGCAATGTGGGCACCAGGTAGAATTTTTTAATGTTAAACCTGGTGGTACGTAAAGTTACCGCTAGGCTTTAAAAGGTTAAATAGGACAAATTTGAATTTGATCATATTAACTTTCAGGAAATCTGTGCCTCAGAAGAAAGAACGTTGCCGAGAAATGTTCAAGCGTCAAATCGCCTCGTAAAGATTCTGCATGGAAGCAGATCCAGCAACTGCGAACAGTCAAATCGTTCTCCTTCCCTGACTTAAGTCAAAGACGCTGACACTTTAGAGAGAGACTTCTGTGTATGGTGTGAGAGCTGAGACGCAACTTTTGACCTTTCAAAGAGCACTGGATTTTGCTATCCCTTGAAAAGGTCCTTTCTCTTGGCTGTTTCCTCCGAATGTGTGTACACATATGGGAACAATAACAAAAGCTGTACATAGTCATCTTGCATACTTAAAGAGAAGGGAGAGTATGAGATCTATTATTATACCCTTAAGCACTCAGTAAACATGGTTTTAATGGGATGCATGGGGACGTCACGTTTTCTGTGTTTTATCTCTTCCCTCGTACGTTTCGGTTGTTTGGGGAATCAAGCTGCATTCAGAAGTTGCAAGTATCTATTATTTTCCTTTTACTTTCACAAAAAAAGCAGCGCACAGCTAAGCACTTTCACATTCATACAATCAAAGAAACACACTTTTGTGTCACAAATTACATTTCGTAACGTTTGTTTCTACATCCCTATCTTCAGAATTTTGCTCCAAGGCTATTTTTTTAAGTGGCGAAGGGCCCCGCAGCAGACGCTACGGACGCACCGCAGCCTTGAGGCTTCTTGTGCAACCCTGTGATGAAGATGACGATAATGATTATGATGATTGTTTTTATCCTTTTCCTAGTAATGGAGCACCGGTGGAATGAAATTGACAAGAGAAAACCGAAGTACTCGGGGAAAAACCTGTCCCAGTGCCACTTTGTCCACCACAAATTCTACATGGACTGGCCTGGGATAGAACCCGGGCCTCCGCGGTGGGAGGCCGAAGGCTAACCGCCTGAACCATGGCACTGCCTAACTTCAAGCCTTAGTTAAGACGATGAACCGGAAGGTAGCTAAGAGTAATGCCTGAGCAAGGGTGCAGCGAACGATCAATTACGAGACAGCTAAGAATAATGAATCAGTAAGGATGGCAGGACAGTTCACGCATTCTTTTACAAACACAGAATTGGAGGAAACAAACAAAACTACCAGAACTTAATCAGCATAATTAAATTTGAGATTTGATTCAGAACCCTCTGTTGAGCACAACTGAATTATATCTCACACCTGCGTGCATTATTAATTTTTTGTAATGGCTCGACAGCCCTAGTGGATCTAAGGCCTCCTCTATGAGGTTCCTCGATCACACTCAGACACACACCACACTCGGTAGGACTCCTACGGACAAGTGATCGGCCCGTCGCAGAGACCTCTACCTGACAACACACAGCATTCACAAGAGACAGATATCCACGCCCCCGGCGGGATTCGAACCCGAAATTCCAGCAAGCGAGAGGTCGCAGATCCACGCATTAAACTGCGCGGCCACCGGAATCGGCATTATCAGTGGTATGTTAGTGTAATGATCGACTGCACCGTTTAATTAAATGCGCTGTTCTTTGTTAGATCTCCCATTTTCACCCCTTTTCACCAACATACACATCCATAACCTTTACCCAGCTATATGTTGACTCATTCACATCCTTTTAATTGTGTGAACGCTAACAGTAAATGCTATTTATACCCACGGTCAGAGTTAGCGGTGTATTGGAAGTTTCAAACATGAGTCAACGGTATGCGATATTAAACCAGAAACTCGCCCAGAAAGCAAATTAACTTTCACTGATAAAAACTGCTGAGAGATGAGATATGGGCCATATTTTTGTTGAAGTTAAATCTGCTGTTACATATCATTTTGAGTTCTTCATTACAAAGGAAAAAAGGGGGAAAAATACCAGTACGTTTTCTGTATTACCAACACCCATCGACTTTAATTTTGCGTAACGCATGCTTCATAGAACTTACTTCCTTTATTGGGAGCAATGGACGCTTGCTTGCTACGCGTGTCTGGCTTCTATACGCGCGCACATGCACACACAAACCTACGTTCCTGTGTGTGTGTGTGTGTGTGTGTGTGTGTGTGAGAGTGTGAGTGTGTGTGTGTGTGAGTGTGTGTATGTAAGTGTGTGAGTGTGTGTGTGTGAGTGTGTGTGTGTGAATGAGTGTGTGTGTGAGTGTGTGCGTGTGTGAGTGTATGTGTGTGTGTGAGTGTGTGTGTGTGAGTGTGTGTATGTAAGTGTGTGAGTGTGTGTGTGAGTGAGTGTGTGTGTGAGTGTGTGCGTGTGTGTGTGCGTGTGTGAGTGTATGTGTGTGTGTGAGTGTGTGTGTGTGTGTGAGTGTGTGTATGTAAGTGTGTGAGTGTGTGTGTGAGTGAGTGTGTGTGTGTGAGTGTGTGCGTGTGTGAGTGTGTGTATGTGTGTGTGTGTGAATGAGTGTGTGTGTGCGAGTGTGTGCGTGTGTGAGTGTGTGTATGTAAGTGTGTGTGTGTGTGTGTGTGTGCGCGCGCGCGCGCACTAGTGGGGAAACCTTCACCCGTACCTACGTCACAACAGCATCACAGGCAACAGACAGAACCAACGGAGTTGAAGTGCAGCCGTGCACGCTATCAGGACAACCATCAAGAACAAACCGCTCGTTTCCAAAATACAAACAATTCCGAAAACAATTCACAAACCATATTTCCCTATCTGACGGATTTATGGCCCAACAACACACTCTGGCGTTGTTGTTGTTGCTGCTGCTGCTGCTGTTGTTGTTGTTGGTGGTAGTGGTGGTGGTGGTGGTGGTGGTGGTGGTGGTGGTGGTGGTGGTGGTGGTGGTGGTGGTGGTGGTGGTGGTGGTGGTGGTGGTGGTGGTGGTGCTGCTGCTGCTGCTTCTTGTCTTATTAGTGTGTGGGACGTTGGTGTGAAGAATTGGTTCTGTAGAAATGACATACGCCGCACGTAACTTCACATTTCTGCAACATCCCCACGTATGTAACCCCTGAAATAACGTCGTGTATCACACATACCCAGCATGTATATTTATGATGTACCTCCGCACCAAATTTCAAGCACCCAGCTCCAGCGGTTCATTAGTGACTGCCATCACATCAAAAGCTAAACAAGGTCTTCGCAAGTTCACCATAGCCATATTTCACACTCTGCACACATATCGGGCCCACCGCCAGAAAGTGCCCTATTCTTTCCATGACCCGCAAGCAACTGTGTGACGCTAGTGTTGCCCCACAAGCTGGCGCCCTGAAGCAAAGTAAAACAGCGTTTGTTTGCCTGCAGTGGAACAGCACTGATACCAACATCTCATGGAATTCACTCAGCTAAACCAAAGTTATGGAAAACACAGATTAAAAGTAAAATTGCTGTTGTCAATATGTCCTATCATGCATTAGGTCCAACACTGAAAAAACGATCTATATCCCAGTCAATTCAAATTCGTCTTTATAAAACAGTTATAAGAGCAATTTTGAAATACAGAGCAGAGACATGGTCCCTGACAAGTAAAACTGAAAATATGTTAATGACATGGGAAAGAGGGGCCGCGGTGGCGCAGTTGGTTGAGGCACTGCGCTACAAACCGGCAGGTCGCGGTTTCGATTCCCGATGGTGTCAGTGGATTTTTCATTGACATAATCCTGTCGGTCGCACTATGGCCCTGGGGTCGACTCAGCCTCTAACAGAAATGAGTACCAGGAATATTTCCTGGGGGGTGCGTATGGCTTACCATTTGTCCGGAAATCTGGGAGCCTCAACCTCCTGGAACCCTGTGGGCCTGTCCAGGCCTGTAGTGGGACTGCTTTACCTTTTTTTTTTTACCATGGGAAAGAAAGATTTTGAGGAAAATGTATGGGCCAACTAATGAGAATGGACAGTGGAGAATTAAAACTAACTCTGAATTAGTTGCTAACTACAAATCCCAAGATATTGTTAATGTAATAAAGATTCGAAGACTGGAATGGCTTGGCCATGTTACCAGAATGAATGAGACCAGGTCTGTAAAGAGGATTTTTGACGGAAAATTAGAAGGAAGAAGAGGTAGGGAGAGACCTAGACTCAGGTGGAATATGATTTAAGAAAGTTCGATATAAAATGACGGAGAACGAAATCGCTGGATAGGGAAAGGAGAAGAAATTTATTCGAAAAATGGAAGAAAACTGAAACCAATAAATTAACAAGGAATGGAAAGGAAAGTAAAATAAGGAAAGTAAAAAAGGTAAAGTTTTCCCCGTCCACGGCGTGAAGGCATACAGGGTGGGTAGAGGTTTAGCACCACCGTTTCTTAACCTTGGCGCTAGGTACAGATGAGTGGTCGACTTCACGCCCCAGCCGCTTTAGCCCCGGGTACCCAACGAATAACAACAGGCTTGGTGGGCCACAAAGCCGGTTTGGACGTTTCGGACAATAAACAAATCTCCTGCCCCAGTGATGAGAAAGACACAAAAAAACCAACGCGTTCAGAACAAACCTGAGTCATGCTTTGCACAGAACTGTACATCACAACGTACGAGCGACTCTAGAAAAATCACTGATGTGTCTGTCGGAGGGGAAACCGCGTTCTGCTACCCACAGTACTCATGGTTTTGTTAAGGGACCCCTTTACAGGTAAACAGGTTGTATTTTCCTCTCTTTCCCCTACACAACTCCACGACCACATCCCATCTTGAAGGAACTTCCGACTCCGAGTCTCTCTTCGCACTAATGACTGACCCTCCCATCCCACCCTCTCCAGCACCCACCAACACCTGCTAGTTTCAGACTATGTTCCAGGAGCAGCGCTCAATAGCGCCTTCAGGATGAGGTAACAATTTCATTACCAGGTGCTGCCACTTTAGAAATCCTTACAGACGGAGACCTTCAGGTGACAAAAGGACTCTAAATTAAGCATAAGCCTTTGTCGTTAATCTGGGAAGGAAAGTAGTAATTATGTGTTAAATTTTTATAGCCAAGTTAATGGTGTGGGAAGGGGGAGAATCGTATGTTTTAACGCAGTGGTCTCCAAACTCTTTAACATCTGGAGAACCCTTGTTTCTAGATCTGAATTTACGCGGAACACCTGTAAAGTAAAAGCGTACTTTGGTGTACAAAAACGAAATAAAACTGTTTAAAACATAAAACTTTGTTTAAAAAATAAAATACTTCAGTTCAATGTATTAACGTACAGCGCGAAGCAAATTAACAAAAAACCAGCACGAATAAATAAATAAATAAATAAATAAATACATGAACAAGAAGTTGATACAAAAGTATGCAAACAACACAAAACCAGACAAGCTAAGTGTGAGTACTCGCTAAATATTCACGCACTGTTCTGAAGAAAGAGGATTACATTATTGGGGACTTACACTCAAAATAAAGCCAGCGGCGACCCTGCACAATAATGTGAAGTAATGTTTTAAAATGTAATTAACAATTAAGAAGTTAAACCTACTAATTTCATTATAAAGGCAATAAGCTTGAGGAACCGTGTGAGTTCCGCGGAACTCACACGGTTCCAATATCACACTTTTAGAAGGATGAGACTCCTTTCCTCGAACTAGGGAAGTCTTTGGATAAGTGAAAAATTGTAACACTATGCCACCTTAACAGTAGTTACTGTTACATGCCTGAGACCATCATGCCTGTTTGTATACGCGCCTTACTTCAAATTCTGAACCAATTAACTGATTCTTAAGAAAGTTTATACGAATGCTATGCCAATAGAGGATACCTCACCGCAGTACTCGTAACTTCCTGACATCAAGAAAACCAACATGGTGGTCGCGCGGACACGTGAGGCGGAGGGGAGGCGACAACAGCGTCACTAACTTTGGAGTTCAGAAATGACTTATGGTAATAGATGAAAGGAAAGAACATGGAACTTTTGTTAATGTAATGTTTTTGTAGAACGTAAATGTAAACAAGGGAACATTGCAAAAACAATCTTTACCTTGTATCTTGCTAGTGAAATCTATAATGGCTCAATAGACTTGGATCAGGAAGATGTCTACATACTACAGGATCAGGAGCGTGTCTACACAGTATAGGTCTATACGAAATATTATGACAGGAATTATAAACTAGACAACTATGGAACATTTTGAAGTCATATGCGACAAACATGACGTATAAAGAGTCTGTACTTTTACTAAGTTCTTCACAAAAAAGTAACAATAACACTAAGAAATGAAGGGCTAGAAACGTAGAAAACAAGAAACTAGGATTTGTGGATGATTTTGGAATTTCCGTTTACATCTTATTTCCCAAAATCTATGCTTATACCACGCCGTTACCTCCATCTTTCAAGTCGATTAGGCATATTTCCACAAAGTTTCTGTAGTTCGTTCATCGACTCGTAGGCTACAGGAGAGCGTGGCTAACATACTTCCCCCCTCACCCACCGGTTCACATCGTGCAGGACAATTGGACTTGTGGGAGAGGTGGCGCGGAGGGGGGGGGATGTTCTTTGCCACGTCCACCCTGAAACGGCGACAACCCTCTGCACTAAAGTAAAAATAAGGGGTAATTTTGTTCCGGTGCGCGCAACAAAGGCAACTTGGGGGGGGGGGGGCTGTGAGATTTTCTATTTCTGTCACTCTGTCTCACATCTCTACATCACCACTAAATGTCTATTTAATTATGACGAAGATAAACGATGGTTTATCACACAGTACCATCCTACGAACCGAACCCAGTGGCCGTGCGGGCTAAGGTGTGGGTATGTGGCCGTTCGCTAGCTGGGATCGCGGGTTCGAATCCCGCCGGGGGTATGAATGTCTGTCCGTTGTGAGTGTTGTATGTTGTGCAGGTAGAGGTCTGTGCGACGGGCCGATCCCTCGTCCACAGAAGTCCTACCAACAGTGCGCGCGTTCGTGCGTGTTTGTGTCACTGAGTGTGACCAGGTGCAACAATAACTTTCTACACCAAAACTGAGCTGACAGAAGAGGTCAGACGAAGAAACCCATCCCGTAAGTATGTCACAAAAGACCTCTACTTCTCGTTACGGTTTTTCGCCACAAATTCCTCGGTCCGCATTCACTATTTACCTTATCCACTTGTGTTAACTAAAATCCCTAGCTGTAGGGTACGCAGCTCTACAAACCAGACAGCCAGTCCATCTCCTGCTGCTACTACAACAAACCAAAGCGCAGAAGTAATAAATTAAGTTGCCCATGTTGAACACAAACGAGTTCATGTAATATTTTCTAGCTGTTGTCCCACACTGCTTTGGGAGAAATCGCTCAATGCCAACTTGAAACAATGGCAGAGCGAGCTGAAGGATATACATGTGCTGCAGTGTGGGTCTGGGGCCAGATTAGAAGTGGCATGTCATTCGTCCATCAAGATGAGCCTTTACTCGGCCTTTTGCTGTCTTTCATTTCCTCTTTCCATATGAACGTCCGTCTGACTGCCTGCCTGCCTGTTTTTTAATCACAGGGATGTGTAAAAACTACAACCAGATGTTCAGTAGACAGATGAAAACACATTCGACCTGAACACACACACACACACACACACACACACACACACACCATATAGCGCACATATGTATAATAGTGTCCATAAGATAAACAATTACGTATAACGTAACACTGTGGCGCGTTCACGTAACCATTTTGCAGTGGAAACAATACGTTCTGTGTGTGTTGTTGAGTTAGTGTCACTGCCAACTATACAAAAACAATGGGTGTTGCACAATAATGCTTTTAAGGAACTGATATCACTGGCAACAAAGCAAATTATACGCAGGCCTACCACTTTTTGAAAGAGATTACGTTCTAACTAAGCTGCACTCTTCTCACACGTTACATATACAGGCTGCACTGAAACAAAAGAATGTTTCATTTTCATAGAATTGATCCCGTTTTGTATTGATAAATCAATAGTAATGCAGGCATCACTGTCAAACACTACAATTTTATTATATTCAACAATGCAGGCTACATGTTGCGATCTGCACGGACATCTTCAGGCAAGAATGTACATAATTTAAACCATATGACGTACATTCATGCACGCAGACGGTCGTACAGACAAAAATATGCAGCATGCGTTGTTGAATACATTAAAATCTTTGTCTTTGACAGTGAAATATATTATTATTAGAAGAATATACGTTTTCTAATGGCCTTCTTCAGACGTGCAATTTTGCTAAACAGGTGCGCCGTTGCACAGTTTCTCAGTGTTTTGTAAGTGTTACAGTAAAACATTTTACGAGATCGGAAAGAATTAATCAATTTTGAAGCAATTAGTATAAATATTATAAGTGTGAGCCTGTCTTGCCCTAGTTATCCGACAAGCAAAGCGCATGCGCTGTATTATACTGCCATGTGTACCCTGTCTGGCTATACCGTACTTTCCCACCTCATCTTATAAATGGCAGGATTTTCGGGAAATATCTACTTAACATAAAGTGTGTTTTGATTTTCTCTACAACTTCTGCCTGAAACGTTTCTCATTCTACGAAGAATTCAGCGAAATATTAACATATCATTATTTAAAAGAAGCAAGGTGTGACAGGTGTCGCCTTTTGAGATGGGTTTTCATCCCCTGTGTTTCAATACATCGCAGATTCAGACGCAAATGCGACAGGGGCTGCGGCCTTATGCAAACAGCGCACAGAGCGCATTGAAATCTTGTCAACCGATCTCTTATTCACAGCAAAGCCACTTTGTTTTTCGCAAGGACACGAATATTTAAAACCGCTGTCGTATAAATGATTGCATATATAGAAGAACAGGGTTACATTTTTCTGTCCATCAAATCTTCTGCGTGTAATACAGGCTTTGTGTGTTTTATAAATTGTGTCTATTCAACACGCTTTAAAGAAACGCCTGTAATAGTTGTCCCCGGCACTGAATAGACAAAAAACAGTACGTACTACTGCCAATAATTCGAACGCTACCAATGGATTTACATGGCAATTCTGCAGTTAACTACCGGACTACTAATGTACTGATACATTATACTGACTGCACCAGCAGCGCAGTATCTGCTTCACAGTCTCTAACAGACAAGGTTAAATTGACAATAAAATAATGGAAAATGTGAACATCTTACTAACAAGCTACAAAATCTAACACCGCCCATGGCCGTGCCATGGCTCAGGCGGTTAGCCGCCGGCCTCCCACCGCGGAGGCCCGGGTTCGATTCCGGGTCAGTCCATGTGGGATTTGTGGTGGACAAAGTGGCACTGGGACAGGTTTTTCCCCGAGGACTTCGGTTTTCCCCTGTCAATTTCATTCCACTGGTTCTCCATTACTAGGAAAAGGACAAAAAATAATCATCATCTACATCTTCATCATAGGGTTGCACAATAAGCCTCATGGCTGCAGTGCGTCCGTAGCGTCTGCTGCGGGGCCCTTCACCACTAACCCCCCCCCCCCGGCTCACTAAACGTGACTGGGTTTTTTTTTACTGTTTCTCTATATTGCTTCATATAAATACAACGATGTTCATAATTAAAATATATGTCAATAATAGAGAGGAAAAGCATTGTTGCGTTCTCACGGCAACAGTAGTCACGCGAACGCGCCACAACGTACATCGCTGACCTTGTGTTCTTCAGTGCAGGTACAAGCCTTAAAATGCGCCCCCCCCCCCCCACGGTTAACAAACCATTCATAGTTTCGAAATCAATTCTGAACCAGAATAAGCCACAGGGTCTAATCCGTGAAAACCAAAAAGCCAGTTTTAATGCCGGTCTACTTATGACCCATGCAATAGGAAATTATGAACTGTTCTGAAAGCTAAGACGCTATAACATCCATTCCGCTGACTGTACTAATGTGCAGAGGCAGAAACTTGCTGAGTCACAAGTCATTAGAACAGGTAAGGATATAACAATCATTTCAATTTTCTTCTTTCACATGCAAGCAACGGATCTGACCTCCCACGGCGCGTACCTCTTCTCTCTTTCATGTTACGAAGGCTTACCTTTCTTATTAACATCACTACAAGACTCAGTGTTCTACTGCCGGCCTGCAAGACTCACATTCAAGTGTGCAGTCCACCAAGCGTCATATCCCTTTCAGATCCTGAATACACAACTGTGTCTGTCAGATTAATAAATAACATTAATAATATAAATAACATGGAGGCCGAGACCAACAGAGGGGAAGGGAAGGCGCAAAAGCAGGAGACAAGGAATATAAACCACAATGTAAAAAAATATTATAGAAAAGAAAATAAAACTATTGTTTTTGATACAATCCCAAACTTGTAGTGTTTAAGAATCTCAACACAGAAACCGACTTCTTCCTTATGACTTCGGGTTGTACCGGAACAGAAGAAACCTACCCCAATTTCACGGTGTGTAGTGCAGAACTGACACAACAGCATTTTCTCTTTGCTACAAGCAGGGCTGTGGAGTCGGTGCACAAAAGCTCCCACTCCGACTCCTCGATTTTTAAAGCTCCGACTCCTTCATAAAAGCTCAACATGTATTAATAACGGTAAACCTATAACACATTTCAGCGCCACCACGTGAATCATCAGGCTACGTTTTTGACTTATAACCTATATTTAAGTATAAGTCTAATGGTTACTGTAGCTATCAGGGCTCTGGATTTGGAGTATCTAGTTAAGATTTTAGACTTAGGTCGGAGTCGGTACATTTTTACCGACTCCGACTACACCTAAAATTTCTTCCGACTCCGACTCCACTTAAAATTCCTTCCGACCCCGACTCCACCTAAAATTCCTTCCGACTCCGACTCCACCCAAAATTCCTTCAGACTCCGACTCCACCTAAAATTCCTTCAGACTCCGACCCCACCTAAAATTCCTTCCGACTCCGACTCCACCTAAAATTCCTTCCGACTCCGACTCCACCTAAAATTCCTTCCGACTCCGACTCCATCTAAAATTCATTCCGACTCCGGCTCCACTTAAAATTCATTCCGACTCCGACTCCACTTAAAATTCCTTCCGACTCCGACTCCACCTAGAATTCCTTCCGACTCCGACCCCACCTAAAATTCATTCCGACTCCGACCCCACCTAAAATTCATTCCGACTCCACCTAAAATTCTTTCCGACTCCGACTCCACCTAAAATTCCTTCCGACTCGGACTCCACCTAAAATTCCTTCCGACTCCGATTCCACCTAAAATTTCTTCCGACTCCACCTAAAATTCCTTCCGACTCCGACTCCACCTAAAATTCCTTCCGACTCCACCTAAAATTCCTTCCGGCTCCGACTCCACCTAAAATTCCTTCCGACTCCGACTCCACAGCCCTGGCTACAAGTGCAGCAGACATCAAGTTCATGAAACTGGTCCTTGGGAACGGCAGCCACGTTTCAATTACTATCCAGCATCTTTTGTTTAAAAAAAGGCAGATGCAACTAATGAATCTGGCACACGAATCCCTAAACAGCTTACGATTTATCGTGCTTTTGATACGGTTTACTATGGACGACGCGAGTTCTATATTAATGGTTCTACTCCTAAGATGAAGGCAAACTAGTCCTGCGAACGTCTCAACGCAACCGCTTTGTCAGACAGAATGGGAAACATGTCGTCACACATGCGATCAGGTCAAGGCTTTGTACATGCATACCTATGCACTGGCTATTGTTACATTAAGACCCGAACGGGCCGCAAAGCCCGAGTCCTTAAAAACATTATTATTAATATTAATTAGTGTTCTATTCTCAGTATTATTAGCACCACCACCGGTTGGCTGATGTAAATTCGGTTGGCTAAACCAAACGCAACAAACCTCAAGTAATCAGCATCCACAATGTATGTTTACACACATTTTCCTCTTGTGGATATATATATATATATATAGGCAATGTGATGAAAGTGTGTCTTACCGTAGTCATCTGGTTGATTGGAATCCTGTCTGGCAGCACTTGTTCGAAATCTATGCACTGTTGGCCAATTCCTAGGGACAGCCACCGAGGGGAGCTCTGACTCGCTTTCTGACACGCGCTGCGGACGGTGCACCTGAAACAAAAACCCGTGCTATCAAGCTGAAGTCTTAGGCACATAGACGATGACTATGGAGTAAAGGTAGACATGACAGACAGGCAGCGTGAATATGCTGGCCTTCTGTTAGCTGCAACGTGCAGAAGTGCCCGCAAGCGCGCTTCGCGATGTCTCTGATTCTGAGAGCTGTGAGATTGCGCCCCCCCCCCCAGGTCATCAAAATACTGACCCCAACACAAACCTAAGCATGCATGACGATTAAGAGTTAAATATTGGTGTTCTGTTTTTTTTGACATTATGTGTGCACCTGGTTACGTAAGCAGTGGTGAAAAGAACCAGAACGTGCAGCGTGGGAAACAGGACAGGATATCAAGTGACAAGTTAAATGGTTACGTCTGTCCATAAGGTTGCTAGGTACACTAAGATACATAATGAGTATAATATTCCGATATCCGGTAAGTTGCGATATCCGGCAAACCTTTGGCCCCGGCGGTGCCGGATATCGCAGATCTTGCCAATTCGAAATTACGCCCTGGGGCACAGCAAAGTGAAGGTTAAACAAAGGAAATTATATTCAGGATGCTGAAGGTATAAGAACAGTAACCCGTAAGAACTGTCAGATTCCCATTTAACTCGTTTACCAACACAACATCACGTGTGCTTCTCTAACAACAGGCAATCTGCAGACCAACACATTACTACACTACACAGTTAGCTGCCAACAGCAACGCCCAGAATTTCGCAAATCCCACGTCCTCGCATGCAGACATCGACCAGCTGTGAACATTACCCACTGAACCATCTACTCCCTCTCTGTGCTTATATCCTCTCCAGAGGCGTTATTAACTAACTGTAGATTGTTTATTCCTAGAGCGCTGTGCTTGTGTTTATAGGGTTTCCGATTTGATGACTGTCAAGAGGACAGGGGAGGCACGTGGGATTATATTTGCCAGAGAATGGTAACTGATTTCAGTAATCGACTGTCATCATGTCACACATAAAAACATTTAGCTTATCAATAATAATTACTGACCGTAATCATAATCATAATAAATAAACAGCGGTAAAGTTAAGCTAAAAATAGACATGGATGTAGATTGAACGAAGCTGCAGTTACCCTCGACATTCTGTCAAGTTTTGTACGCATTTATATTTACAAACTACAGATTCCTAGTGCCATAACATTACAATGAAGGACACATTCAGTCATTACATCGGTACGCAATCCTATGTCGAAATGTTTTTGAAGGAAATTAAGGGCGTCTGTAACGCGTGGCTAAACATGTACCAGCAGGGCGGTTGTCGCCATCTATACAGACTACATGATCAACGGATTGTAGTCAATTCGATGGAACGAAAGCGCACTATGTGTTGCGTGTTGTATTGGCTGTAAGTATAACTCATTTAGCAACAATATAACGACACAACGCGATGACGTCGGATCAAGTCAATCAGCAAAACTGTTACTTAAAAATGAGGCCTGAAGGGGCTCAATTTGCATGGCATTACACAATGTGTTACCTATTTTCCATAGTAAGAACTTCCTGCATTATTTCAGATCTAACGGTGATTATTTTGTAGCAAGACGGGGGTTTCTAAATAATAATGAAGTAAACAGAACTAGTCTTTTAAAATCTAGTGGTTTCTTAACCTCTTAAGGACGAAACGTAATCTGCTTTATACAAAGACTCTGTGCGTACCGCGCAGTAAACACTTTCAACCTCGTTGATAAAAACACGAGTGAGTTGCTGATGTTTACGGCAAAAGTTGCAGTTTGTTCCGAGATATGTACACAATACACAAACGCGATTTGAGCACTATGGAGAATTATTGATTTTTGAACTTGGTGGTACGTAAAGTTACGGCTAGGCTTTAAAAGGTTAATACAGCAAGACGTTTAGCATTAAATAATTGTACATTCAGCCCACACAATGTAACTGTGTGTTCTGCGTGTACCTCGGAACAAACAGAAACTTTTGCCCCATACAGCATTAACTGGTTGGTTTATATAACCGAGATGGAGTGTTTACTGCGCCGTATGAACTTTGTCTTAAACATATTACATTTCGTTCTTAAAGGGTTAAAGGAACTTATTCAAAATACACAGACTAGCAGGAATTACATTTACAAGAACTTACATGGTACTTGCGTTTCAAATTTACCCAACCAAGCCCAACGCGTGTGCAGGCCTGCAAGAGAGTTTCAGCAAAATACTGCCAGTAATTAATTCTTTCGGGGCCGCGGTGGCGCAGTTGGTTGAGGCACTGTGCTACAAACCGGCAGGTCGCGGGTTCGATTCCCGATGGTGTCAGTGGAATTTTTCATTGGCATAATCCTGTCGGCCCTGGGGTCGACTCAGCCTCTAACGGAAATGAGTAATATGAGTATGAGGAATATTTCCTGGGGGTGTACGCGGCCGGTGCGTCTGGCTGACAACCTTACGACCTTCATGTCCCGATTGTCTAGAACTCTGGGAGCCTCAACCTCCTGGAACCCTGTGGGCCTGTCCAGGCCTGTAATGGGACTGCTTTACCTTTTTTTTACCTTGCCAGAATACTGTCATTAGGTGTGGACTGTGTATGCTATGAACTCAGATGTGCTTTTCCTGTGAATATTTCGTTTTTATTTCGGATTACATGCGGTTTTCATTTACTATTACAGAAAAGTGGTCCATCCCAGTGACCGCGCGGTCTAAGGCGTCAGTCTGCGGCGGCTCGCTTGCTGGGATTGTGGGCTCGAATACCGCCCGGTGCATGGATGTCTGTCTGTTGCGAGTGTTGTGTTTTCAAGTACAGGTCTCTGCGTCGGGCTGATCACTCGTCCAGAGGAGTCCTACCGAGTGTGGTGTGTCTGAATGCGATCGTGAAGCCTCGATAACGAGGAGGCCCTGGCCCACTGGGGGCTGTTGCGCCATGCGGGGGGGGGGGGGGGACATTACAGAGAGGCTACGGATGCATAAAAATGCCACCCTAACCTTACAGTGGTAAAAGCGTTATCTCAAAGGAACCTGTGGTGACCATAACATCCGGAATCGAGGTAATGCGACTGTGCTAGCCATAAAGGGGTTCGTGACACAAGAACCATAATAGGCCTATCTAATATGACGAATCTTTCCACATTTCTCTTTTACGCCGCGGCAAATATTACGCGAAATACAAGAAAAAATGAATGACGACTCTGGTAGTGTAATGTAATGAGATTAATTTTGCAACAGCAGGCTTGTGCCCCCGCACGATCTAAGCCGACGGACGCACTTTCCAACGGGTCAGAACTGGCTGCCTTGGGAGGGGACGGAACTGTCAGTTCGACGCACGCTATGAGAATGATGGCCTTATTGTGGTGTGTGGAGTCAGATCGGTTGTCATACATATGTATACGGGGGTATTATTGGCGCATGTTCACAACAACCAGTTATAAAAAGCAAGGGGTGGAGGGAAAACAAAATTGTTCACACCATGCTAAACACCAAACGTGGAGTACATTTAGTTGGCCATTGCGGTTTCCAGCTCGATGACCATTCAACTACACAATACGTCAGTGGTACTCAGACTGAGTTCTGAGGAACCCTGGGGTACCACCGGCACATTTCCTTGATAATGAAATTGACACATAAATTTAAAAATTTTTAATTATGTTATTTATTTTCCTCCCTATTTTTGTACATAATCGGCTCTGATTCATTTCAGTGTAAATCACCAATAATAAGATTTTGTTCACCAGTAAGTCTAAATGTTCTTTTATTTGAAATAAGAGCCATGTTTTCAAAAGTTTCGTTTTTGCACGCAATCGTCTCGTAAATTTTGCAACGTATAAGCCTACAATTTATTTAATAAAACTCATCGACAGCCACTGATGATGCTTTTCTGTGTGGGGCCAGAGTTAGAAAAAAATACAGGGTGTTAAAAGAGAGCAATATTCCATGGAATTCGGGTACGAAATGAATTCATCCCACAAACAAAACAGGTTATCGGGATTAATATTGTGCTACCTTAAATTCTGGATTAAGAATGAACACAGAATACTTCCACTACACACAGCTTGTTATTTGCACAGGAGAAAATAATCACTTGCTTTGATGTGGGCTTTGTTGTTCTAGCTATTAATTAGCGCCCCTTTGTTGTGTGTAGTGTTGGTACTGGTGTGTAAACCCTAATGTAATATTAGAGGGGAAGGGACGGAAGATACACGGGCTGCAATATGTTTGACACCACCCAGTGGTAACGACGGCCTCCATATGGCGTGAAGAGGAGTGGGGTGACTTGACAAGGCAATATATTAAGGACAATTTTACGGAGTATTTAAAAACAGAGGTTAAGGAGACGAACTGTGGGTCATTTGGCTAAATTAAACTATTTGACCTTATCCATCCAGTTGTGTGTAGAATTACATAAATAGCACTACGTATTCCGCCTGATACAACCTGTATTAATTATTATTTTTTTTTTCAAACACTTCAGGTTTCGATCAAACCATCATCATCAGGTGTTTGTTTAGTATCTTGCGTTTTAAGTTTCTGTGTAAGCAAACACCTGATGATGATCGGCTCGATCGAAACATGAAGTGTTTGAAAAAATAATAATAAGGACGGGTTGTGTCAGACGGAATACGTAGTGTTATTTATCTCAACTAAGCTGCTAACATATTTAATATTATACATCTTCCGTGCAGTTTTACATCTGTAAGGTTTCATTTATAACCAACTATTGCGCTTTATTTACATAACCTCCAACATGTTTCGGCTGAGTTAGCCAGCCATCATCAGCTGCGTAACTCTGCCGAAACATGTTGAAAGTTATGTAAACAAACTGCAGTAGTTGGTGATGCATATAAACTTAAACTACTGACATTTCAGGAATCCAGTTAAGTTTGTAAAATTCGATATACGCCTTGAACACGATCATTAGGCACGTAGCTAAACCACACGGCGCGTCACCAACAGTATTTTGTTTCCGTATTGCTCATGTTGCAATTGAAACTTCTGGCCAAGCAACAATGCATTTCACTTCTCTATAGAAGTCACTGCTAACAGTAACAGTCCTGCGACAGGCAAGCATTAACAAACGCACACAAAATATCAACAGCTCAAATAACAAACTGCTACAAACAGATGAAACTAATGAAGTAAAAACACACCTAAATCAAGAAAATTACTTTAAGACACCAAATAAACTTTTCGGATACTTGAATTCAAAACTGGAAACGTACACACACTTCGCTGCTGTTCTACTGGTGACAATGACAGTGCCTGAGTAATGAACCATAAATGAGGTGTATTAGTACGACAGGAACAAAACAGCCAAACCACAGTGTATATCACGGGTAACAGACCAAAACATTACACAGCACGAACACAGACGCCTCCGTAATACGACACACATCGCACAACAACGACGCCTTCCCGACTACATACGTTATACATGACTGTGAATAATAAATTACGCTCTCGAAAGAAATTGTCGTAGGACAGGTAGAGCAGCCGGCGAGAATTTGGGAGCGCGGCCTTCTACAAGTAAGAGCAGAAACCGATAACGTACGTACTGGATTATCTGAAAACATCAGCCCACGTAAGTTATCGTTTACTTCCACTGCGTTTGCAGGGTTTCCGGCTTACACTAGCAGGTCTTGCAGTAACCAACTGTTCTCCCGCGCCCCCCCCCCCCCCCCCCGCCCGTTCCAACAATCCGTCACATCACACACCGAGCTCAGTGTTTGTTTGATTTGGGTTACTGGCCGACATACGTCGCACTGAATACATTATAACAGTGTTTCACAAACTTTTTTGCTTACGGCCCCCTTCTGGCTTCCAAAAATAACCACAGATCCCCACACCCTTGCTGCCGTAAATACTGAGTGTCCGGATGGTGGGTATCCAAAATTAAAAATTTGTATTTCAGAACTGACATTTAGATAGCTACAACACATACCACCAGCACACGTAACAATGCATTGCATGATTTGACCTGAATTAAACTGACTGTCGCTCGCTTCGTAGGTACAGGGGGTTTCTTAATTAGGTACCCTGACGGTCATACGAAATCAACACATCTCCAATTAAATAAGTTCCGCAATTGTGTTTAACAAATCATTATTCCTTTAATTAAAGAATACGTAAACTTCAAAGCAGCCATTACAGAAATGTAACCACGGATCCCCTGGGAACTGGTCGCGGATCCCTTGGGAACCGCCACACTTTGGGAAGCACTGCATTTGAAGATGCGCATATGATAAACGTACGAATGGCAGGTAGGATATAATGTAGATGTAAGGGGTCGTGACCTGTTCAAAAGCACTACCACCACATTTTTATGAAGGTCGTGAGGAATGCCCCGTGATAACATTAAGTACGGCCAGTCTCCTAACCTACATCGAAACCCAGCCCTCAGGAACACGAAACGGCTGTGCCAGCTCCTCAACAGCAAAGGTTACTCGGCACAAAAGCAAGAGA
This sequence comes from Coptotermes formosanus, assembly GCA_013340265.1. Classification (NCBI taxonomy): domain Eukaryota; kingdom Metazoa; phylum Arthropoda; class Insecta; order Blattodea; family Rhinotermitidae; genus Coptotermes; species Coptotermes formosanus. The sequence continues at coordinate 5,547,746 of BLKM01000900.1, read as the reverse complement.
CCCTAAATCACCAGGCTGAGAACAAACCCTGTGCCTCTTTAACATGAAGTCATAACCTCCATTCACAAAATCCTGCTTTCGTCTAGCGCATGGTAAGTTCACCATACGATCCATCGTTCTCTACCGCTGATGTTACATAGCGTTACCTTACACGCCTCGAAAGATCGTTAAAACATATAAAAACACGAAAATAACTTCCGAGATCATAACCTCTGATCATTGTGCTAAATCAATAATAGGTTTACCACTAGATAGATTACGCGTTAAATCAACAGTGACACAACACTGGAAACTGGCCAATAACAATGAACGATGTTTGATATTTGAACGGATCAGAAATTCTTGAACACCAGAGGTGACACGCGTCAGATTCTTGATGAGGTATGTATCGACCACTCCATAATCATCCTGCACGAAAAGACATGCAAGTGCATATGTACATAGAACAATATTTGTAAATATGTTTCTCTCTTTCTAAATGACAGAAAACAGGCTGTGTAAAGCAACAGCCATTACGGTCTGTTTATTCTACACACCTTTCCTTCAGACACATTCATTCTTCTTTCTGTGACAAATCACTGACTACTGCAATTAACGAATATTTAATAAACGTCAGAAATGCCAACCAAGCGACAGTTCGTGTAAAAACACTAAAAAAAAAGAGAAGCAAATACACGAAAGCCGATAACAAGACTGTGCTGTTTTTGTAACTCGTGTCCCAACTCACTGGTCGAGGCGATCCGTCACGACTGGTGTGATGACAAACGCCAACTGTGTAGAAATGGAATGTTATTAGGATGGTGAAATCTAGGAAGATACGGGAAACACGTAGCGCGCATGTGCTAAGCGAGAAAAGTACACAATTTCAGGCGAACAACTGCGGGAACGAGACCGCCTGAAAAACCTAAGCACGGACGGTATGATCATATTGAAACAGATATTAAAGAAATATTGTGTGAGGATACTGAATGGATTAATCTGGCTCAGGATAGTTCTCACATTGGTAATGAAATATCCCAGTTCCGCACAAGGCACAGAATTGCTTGGCCAAGCGAACGATGCTTGTCTTCTCAAGGACTCTGATCTTTTGAGTTTGTTAGTTAGCCATTCTGCAAGCCGAATGGTTAAAATGGAATTTGAAACGCCATTAAGTTTCCCTTCACTCCTCACAAGTAGCACAAAAGCCAGGGCATCACCTTCGTCCCCGTCACATACACAGTAGGTGTATCTTGTCGCTCAGCTCTATTGCTGTCAAGATGTGAAGTAACAGATTAATCAAGAAATGTTCAAACAGCTATTTACAATAAGTTCTATCCAATTTACGAGGAGAATACGCTTAGTCCAGAGAGAAACACGTACAAAAAAAGGCTGGAGATGCTTGGATTGTATTTCCGATCAAACCGATCAATGATCGAGAAGTAATGCTGCTGGTGTTAGAAGGTTGTAGTAAAGTTCCCTTTTGTGTGAGTCCGGTTCTGCTGCTTCTGGACGGGCAAACAACATTATAAAGACGCTGTGACGTGGTCTGATCGGCTGGAAATATCTCTACGGATTCTTTGCCATGCATCTAACAAGATACGACAGGGGTGTCCAGGGCAGGTCCGCGGAACTTGTGTTGACATGAATTCCAATCTTTGCGACATTTTTGTGGTTCAGATGATGGTGAAAATCATCTTCTACCTAACTTCTTGTGTAGTCTTTAGACACTTTTACTGTCCAGTTTAAAATAAACTGACTACGTCCGTATTCTCCCATAAAATATATGAACAGCAATTCTTAGTTTACGAAACCCCAGATTTTCCAAAGGCATGAGTTACACTAACGTAATTGTGGGCCGTCATTCCGAACGACAAAATAACAAGAACACAGAAGGATGCGTCGCAGATTTTTGAAGGCATGAGTTACACTGAGCTAACTGAGGCCGTCATTCCGAACGACAAAATAACAAGAACAAAGAAGGATGCGACGCAGATTTTTGAAGGCATGAGTTACACTGAGCTAACGGAGGCCGTCATTCCGAACGACAAAATAACAAGAACACAGAAGGATGCGACGCAGATTTTTGAAGGCACGAGTTACACTGAGCTAACTGAGGCCGTCATTCCGAACGACAAAATAACAAGAACACAGAAGGATGCGACGCAGATTTTTGAAGGCAGCGCATAATTCTGTCACGTTGCAGACTGACCATGACAAAACACGAAACGTTTCGGTAGCACAACCGGGCCCCCAAACCGAAAATCTAAAGCAGAACCTCCCTAATACACAGCACGCACGCTAAACACATACACTCCACCTTCAACATAAATGGATGTCCCAAAAATAATGACCCAGCAATATAAATTTCTAAACCGAAAAACTGGACACCGCAATGTCATTCGGCACACGGATTCGTATGTCAGATGTTAGGGGTTCAAATACCGCTCCAGTGACAACATATTCTGAGGATTTTTGTACATGTCTTCAGCCCATATAAATTAGAAGATTAGGACAGCACTGTCAGCCTAGCAGCTCGCTATGGGAAGGAAGGTCTGAGGCTCAAACCCCGGTGGGGGAAGAAATTTTCCATACCTGTCTAGAGCGGCCGCGAGGTCCCCCCAGCCTCCTGTACAATGATTACCGGGTCCCCTTCCCGGGGGTAAAGCGACCGAGGCGTGTCACTGACCACCCATCTTCATCTTGCGCCGAGGTTAAACAAAGGCTATGGCTATAGCTCTACCCCATCCCTCTGTGTTTTCGTGGCCTCTAACAGGCAAATTTTATATTTTTCTTTACCTTTTACCATCCAAGCAAATGTTGGGCAAAATCCTTAAATATACTGAACACAATTTTTAAGTCACCATTTATCATTGGCATTGCACTATATAACACTTGGGCGACCACTTGGGAGACCCAGGCGTAGATGGGAGTACAATATTAAAATGGATCTTCAGGAAGTGGGATGGGGGGCATGGACTGGATTGAGCTGGCTCAAGATAGGGACAGGTGGCGGGCTCTTGTGAATGCGGTAATGAACCTCCGGGTTCCATAAAATGCGGGGAATTTCTTGACTAGCTGAGAAACTGTTAGCTTCTCAAGAAGGCCTCTGCTCCATGGAGTTAGTTAGCTAGCTAGTTAGTTAGTTAGTTAGTTAGTTAGTTAGTTAGTTAGTTAGTTAGTTACAACGCGTTGGTAAGTACAATACGTATTAATTCGTCAGTAAGCTTGTTTCTTTCAAAATGCCCTTCTGACGAAAGAGTTATGCAAATTTGATTTCAACATTGGTTTACGACCCCGTTTTATACGTTGCACACTAACAAACAAACAAAACACAATGTAACACAGTCTTTCTCGAGAAACTAACAGTCTCCCATCTAATCAAGAAATTCCCCACATTCAATGGAACCTCAATGTTCATTATCGTGTTCACAAAAATCCGCCACTCATCCCTATCCTGAGCCAGATGAATCCATTAAGCGACCCCCCATCCTATTTCTTGAACCAGCACTTTAATATTACCGACTCATATACGCCTACGCCTTCCTTCCCCTTGAGCTCCTTTCCCTTCTGTTTCTCTACCAAAATTTTGAACGCCCTCCTCTTTTCCGGCATGTTTGCCGTATGGCCTACCCACCATATCATCTTAAATCTGATCACCCCTAATAACATTTTATGAAGAGTACACAAGTTCTGTGCTTCCTCATTATACTATTTCTCCAGTGCCTGCCACCCCCTCCCTCGTAGGTCCTATATATTGCTCCGCACCGTTCTCGAACAACATACACCTGTCCTTCACTTAATGTAAGAGACCACGTTCCACAGCCATACAAAATAACAGGCAAAAGTATAGGTCTGCGTATTTTAATATTTATGTTTTTAGATACCAAACGGGGAGACAAAAGATTTTGGAGCGAAAAGTAGCAATGAAGCCCCAAATTTATTCTGCTCGTAATTTCATCGTGCACGAAACTTCCAGTTCTTAGTGCTGGTACCAAATATTTGAACTTTCCAATTTTACAAGGCTGTATTACCTATAAAAACACTAATCACCAACGAATGCACAAAGAGAGTTTTATCATCAATTGTAACACACTCCTACATGTTTCGACCCTGCTGGGCCATCTTCAGGGAGAACTTTTTGTTATGCCGTGCAGTGCAAGCCGGGACCGCAGAGAGTTCACGCCTCCAGTACACAGTACACAGTCAACAGCACATTCTCACTCAACTATAAAGTGCAACCTTAGTGTAACGATAACAAAAAGTTCTCCCTGAAGATGACCCAGCAGGGTCGAAACATGTAGGTGTGTGTTACGATTGATGATAAAACTTTCTTTGTGCATTTGTTGGTGATTAGTGTTTTTGTATAATATAGTGCACGGACATGGAACACATTAAATTTATTACCTATAAGTATGCTGTGATTCTACCCTGTGTTTTTTTGACGATGCAGTTTCATCCGAATTTACTGCCAGACCAATCTGCTTATTACCAACTAATAAAGCCTTTGTTTTTTTCCGCCCTTATAATGTTTGCCGTGATGCTTGATCCATTAACCTTCATCATGTGTGGTGGATATTTACATTTTAGTGCGCCCTTTATGTAAAACGTAAATATTATGTGAACAGAACAAGACAGTATTTTGAAATAAACTGTATTATGTGTGTGGGGGGGGGGCGGGGGGGGGGGGGGGGGGGGGGGGGATTGGCAGCATTTCTTAAAACGTATTCTTGTTGCTTAAACATACAAAATGAATTTCTTAGAAGGTTTTTCTACGTGTTTCGTACATACGTCGTACATTCAGTTTAAATCCTATCTGGTTTACATGGACCTTCCTAACGGCATATTTCAAGGATTATTCGTATTTTAAACGGTCGCTCAGATGCGGTATTAGATGTAACTAGAGCGCACAGCCATTTTTAGTGGCAGACTGACTACATCCAAAAATACTGCTCGATCCTGTGTGTAGACATATTAACGTAACCTATCGTCTGTATAAGGACCCCTCTTGCCCTGCTCTGTGGAATGATTCATTCCGAGGTTATTCAACCTGTTCTGCGCTGGTTTTTACTTAGGGAACCTTCATCTCCAGCATACGTCCATGGTATAAAGTGTAATTTCTATTGCTGAAAAGCCACAGATTGTTGGCTTTAACTGTCGGGTGATCGTGGTGGAGACTTCTTTCACTAATCCAATAAAAGTAACTGAACTATGACAGTTACACAGCTCATACCACTGGTCACGGCTCTTCCAGTGCAGATCTAATCAACCACCACATTCAGCTGCAACGTCCAGTGTTTTACGTGAGGTACGCGACGTGTGAAGCATTCAGACAGACTGTAGTAAAAGGTAGGATGAGACGGAATGAATTAAATTTGGGTTTACATGGCAGCGACTATGAGGACGGCTGGCTTGTGGCCAGTGACAGTGGGTAGCCTCGTACAAGTGTGCCGACGTTGCAGAGGATCATACTGCTACCACAGCCCTGATGATGGTGGCAGAAGACTCCTCTGAAACATCGGTACTTCTACCAGACTAAACGGTGTCACACCTCAGAATACAGCAATCTTCGGTACTGGAAGATGACGGTTGAAATTAGACAGAAAACTAGTTGTGATCAGAATTCTCATGGAGAGACTAAGGAAAAACACACAAATTGTTCACTGAAAGCAGATACTGTGACCCGATACTTTAACCGGATACTTCCAGAATACGAGTGTAAAGCAATTTCGAAGACCTGCCTTGTTAATTCCGAGAATATTACACAGCGATTTGTTTCCGGGTAGGAACAACACACAATTTTCGGGCAGTTACTCTTGTATTTTGTAGTTTAAAAGCGGATGGAAGGCACAGTAGCAACGTCTATCACAGCATGTGCTGTAGCTGTCAAAACAGACATCTTTGTGCCTGAACGTTTAAATGAGGCTTGCCCGGGACGCCGCTCTTTATGCGGGAGGCTGGGGGGCTTGGGGGGGGTCCCCCCTCATAGTTGTGTCGTTGTATTGCTCGTTTTAACTTGTCATTTACATGAGAAATTACTTGCTGGATTTGCCTCGTCACCCTGTGTGGCAGATCTTACACATTTCACACTAACACCCAGAAAGCACACAGAAAACATTGACATTTTAACTCACATATAATTATGATAGAGCCTTGCTTTTGAAAGGGACGTGTGACAGCCCTAAATGGGACGCCCACTTAGCCCTTAAAATCACTCAAGAATCCACATAGCCTGAAGAACCACGATCAACCACGGATTTTGATAAAATTTCTTCTTCTGACGTATTTACCCGTGTGGCACAATCTGCTTCAGAATAAATTCGAACAAATGACAGACCTCCCGCTATACACTTACACGATTACTTGAATTGGGGGCCGGCAAATCCGAAGACATATCTACGTATAACAACAAGGCAGAGACGCCAGTAAAAGACTGTGCTGGAACCGTTTCATAAAAAGCCAGAATCGGGAGAGTTTTCTCTTCTCCGAAGTGTCCACACCGACTCTGAGTCCAAGTCCCCTATTCAGTGCATACCGTTCAGCCTTTTCCCGAGGACAAAGCGGCCGAAGCGTTCATCTGACCACTCACCTCAATCTAGCTTTACGTGCATTCATTAATATGCATTCTTGTCGTGCAGGACAGACTTACTGCATTATACTACAGAGAAGTGACATAAGCCCGTACCGGTGACCGTGCGATCTACGTTGTAAGTCTGTGGCCGCTCGATTCTTGGGACTGCGGGTTCGAATACCACCGCGGCCATGGATGTATGTCTCTTGTGAGTGTTGTGTGTTGTCAGGTAGAGGTCTCTGCGTCGGGGAGTCCTACCGAGTGTGTATGTGTGTGTGTGTGAGTGTGTGTGTGTGTGACCAGGTGCAACAATTATCCTCTGCGCATCTAGTGAGTATGTAGACAGAGGTCGGGCTGAGAAGAAGAAGAGAAATGATCAGACGCGCACCCAGAATTTTTCCTGAAGGGGGGAGGGGGGAGGATGACCCTGATACTATATATAATTTATGTTTGATTTTAAAAATTGTGTTATAAAAATCATGTTGTAAGTACAACATAACACTGTTTGCAACCGCAGTTATACACATACAAACATAACTACATGTTCCTTCACTCAATCACAGTGTCCTATCTTCTTGTTTTTTTAATTTTATTAATTTATTTTTCAAAATTTTAATGTACTAGTCATCAGCCGACTTCTGTGGCAGATTCCGGCTGAAAGGGAAATCACGTAAAACTTTTGATATCATAATATCTACAGAATGCGTTTTTTAAATTTCGGTTTTTAGGGTTTTGGGGGAGGCTGCTGTTGGGGGGGGGGGGGGGGGGCCCCCCCCCCCCCCCCCCCCCCCCCCCCCGGTGCGCCCATGGAAATGATTACAGTGTGACGTTCAGTCACAGGGCCATGGGAATTACATTTCATGAAAGACACTAAGTTAGTACCCATATTAGGTAAACGAATACACGTCAAAATCTGCAATGCTTTAAACGTGTGAATGAAGTTAAGAAAAAAGAAGGAAACTCAAATGCGAAAAGCAACTTGGTAAGGAAGAAAGGTGATTTGTACGTACATTTTAGCACGCTGGAACAATCGAAAGAAGCGGCAGGGGTTGTGACCTTGTGTTTCGCACTCGTTAGGACCCTGGTTCAAATCTCCCTTCGGAAACCGCAGTGGTTACGTTCCGGAAAGCCGGGCGCAACTTGGTATCGAGTATACAATCAACTATACCATGTTTATACGACGGAGCCCAGTTGAAATCCAAACTCCAACAGACTGGAACCTGATTAGCCCCCAGCACGACCAACCCGCCGCCTGTGTTATCGCCCAGCATTATTCTTCTGCCATCCTTGTCTCACTGCGCTTTCATTCCCGCAACGAAAAATTCGGCGCCTGTACCAAAAATTTGATATTTTAATTTTAATTCTTTTTTTAAGAACTGGGCGTCTAAAATCGCGTAACTTGAAATTTGCGTTAAGTCGAGGAGTGTCTGTATGTACAAGACCAAGGGCGCCAACGCTGCGAATGGTTCCTGCGGCGTCAGAATGCACGAAAGGGATGCCTGTGACACAAGAACGCCCAGAGCACTGGAAACAAGACATGCGGATTCTGGATAACCGGTTAGACATAGATATGACTACACTTTTGCGAAAGACAAGTAACATGCCTGCAAGAAATTCTCCCTCAAGGTATTGTGAGACATTCGAATGTCACAGTCAAGACTAATGAAATAAAGCCTCCCTGTTTCTGTACATTAAACTCGTTGCAAGATTTGGCACGTACACTTTAGAGAGATAAGAACCGGTTAGCTGCAGTTGCGACACGTTAAGCACTAGAGTAACGAACAGCACCCCCCCCCCCCCACACACACACACACACACCGGTACCAAATCCATTGTTCGCCGTCAGCCTCGAATAACATACGCGAAAGGATCCACCAAAGTACGCACATGAATTACAGTAATGCCGTCTTATTAAAAACTCCCAACATGTATCGGTCTTTGTACTACCATCATTAGGCAGGAAACAATAGAGTCTACATGGGACAATACATTGCGTCGCTTGTTTCATCCGCTGTAAGACGTACCCACTCACCACAGCGCCCACGAGATTAACTTGAGCACCAAACTCTGGCATCACTGAATATGAAGCAAGTATCCTGGCGTATCCTGCTATGTACAATGCTTGGAAGCGACTCAGACTAGTTATCTGTCACGTACAAGGTATAACACGCATTTCGTGTAACGTGTGACTACCTAATGTGTAATTCTTAAAATGTTTTTATTAGGTGCGTTCGCAGAACTGCGAAAAGCGACTATGGACTAAGTCATGTTTGTCCGTATGTATAGAACTCGGCTCCCACGCATGGATTTTCATGAAATTTGATATTTGACAACTTTCCGACATCTCTAGAGAAAATTCAAGTTTCGTTAAAGTCTAACAAGAATAACGGATACTTCACCTGGAGACCTATGTACATTTAGGATATCTCACTCAATTCTTCTTACAATGAGATATGTTTCAGATAAAAGTTGTAGAGAAAATCAAAACACACATTTCATGTTCAAGAACTTTTTCTCCGAAAATCGCACCGTCTATGAGATAATGTGGAAAGACGCTGTAGAGCCGGAGACGTCACAGATGGCAATATAATACGGCGTATGCGCACTGCCTGCTGGATAACTAAGGCTACAGACACACACACTCATAATGTGTAATACCTATTGCTTTTCCACTGTAACAATGGTTACGCGAACGCGCCTCAGTGTCATGTTATACGTTCACTGCCTGTCTCGCATTGTATCAGTTCGGCATAGCTTACTGCACGCCTGCTGTCTCTCTAACTACATAGCTTACTGCACACCTGCTGTCTCTCTAACTACATAGCTTACTGCACACCTGCTGTCTCTCTAACTACATAGCTTACTGCACACCTGCTGTCTCTCTAACTACAGTCTGGACCCACGGAATACGTAATGCACTATGTACATACGTACAGTACATACACAAACTTATGTATGCACGCGTGCGTACATATATGCACATACATATATATACACGCATGCATGCACGTACGTACGTATGAATGAAGGTAGGTAGGTAGGTAGGTAGGTAGGTAGGTAGGTAGGTAGGTAGGCAGGTGGTAGGTAGGTAGGTAGGCAGGTTGGTAGGTAAGTAAGGTAGGTAGGTAAGGTAGGTAGGTTGGTAGGTGAGGTAGGTAGGTAGGTAGGTTGGTGGGTAGGTAGGTAAGGTAGGTTGGTAGGTAGGTAGGTGGGTTGGTAAGGTAGGTAAGGTAGGTAAGGTAGGTAGGTAAGATAGGTAGGTAAGGTAAGGTAGGTAGTAAGGTAGGTAGGTAAGGTAGGTAGGTAAGGTAGATAGGTTGGTGGGTAGGTACGTAAGGTAGGTTGGTTGGTTGGTTGGTTGGTTGGTTGGTTGGTTGGTAGGTAGGTAGGTAGGTAGGTAGGTAAGGTAGGTAGGGTAGGTAAGTAATGTAGGTAGGTAAAGTAGGTAGGTAGGTAGGTAGGTAGGTAGGTAGGTAGGTAGGTAGGAGTATGTGTATACAATAACACCTAAAGAGCCCCCAAAAAGCTGAACAATACGTCACACGTGTAAGGTTCAAGTACGTAACATTGGACACCATCTATGGATGAAGAGGAAACAGAAGATTGCAGCCTGTGGAACAGGACTGATTGCACAGCTTTGTTACTCCTAGTGCGTTAATATGAGCTTATACTGCACAAAGCCACGTGGTACGCAAAGAATAAAATTATCAGCCAGTTACAGGCGGATAAAAACAAAGGAACAGACTATCAAACAAAGACAAGGCAAAATTAACCGACACAGTTTTTGCGCCTTTCATGTCGAACACGACAAAAACGTGCAAAGACCGACAATCCTTATTCAGCACGTCGGCGCAACTGCAACACAACATGCAAGTCCTTCCCAGTGACACGAGGCGAAACAGTGCTCGGGTCGTAACCACAAACCGGCGGTGTATCGCGTGTGAATAACTGAACTTCAAAAAATTTATTTAAAAACGAAACGCTGCTACAAAAATATCCGACAGTAATTCAGCGATACTTAGTATGTGCATTTGGACGCCAACAAGATACGGGTTAAAGCAAAGAAAGCCCAGGATTCTGATTAAAGCCGAGTTCCAAATTTCAATGTACTGGACAAAACGCCTGTTCTGTCTACGCGCTACCAATATGAGCAACTACATGAAACCCTTACTGTACTCTGTAAGTGCTTGGCATTAGAGGTCACTAACATTAATGCGGGATGGTGGGGGGGGGGGGGGCAACAAACAATAAAATGAGTCTAATATCTATAACAACTTACAAATATTTGACCACTCGATGACTAAAATTAAATTTAATTATATTTAAGAACTCCGTTTCCACCTCATACTGCCTCTTGACCAAAGACCGGCCAGTTAATCACGTTTAGGTAACTAATCGATATTAATTTCGAGAATCATACAGACCACACAAATACACTGTCCGGAAAAACTGCAATGTGTCAAGTGTTTGATTTAACGACGCTGTCAACTTCTTATATTACCATGCGTCGCCGACAGATGGATAAACACGACGCAATTGTGGAGCACTGGCGAAATCATAATGACAGGGGAAACTCGCGGCACTCGGTGGCAACCCGTGTCAGTGTCACTGTACTACAAATTCCGAACGGACTAGACTGGGGCTGAACCCAGACCTCATCGGTGAGGAAAATGCTGAGTTCTTAAACGCTAAGCCTCGTGGTACACACAGTAACCACTGCCAAAGTAATTCGTTCAAAATCGTTAAATTCTGTCATATTTTAGGCGACAGAACGGATTTTATTAGCATGTTTATTCGGAATAACAGACATCAGTGGCGTGACTTCCCGCATTCAGATATCGAGCCGCAGGAGCTATTACAAAATCTCAGTGACAATATGTGACTGTTCACTTAGTTCCTGTTTGACCAAACGGTCCCCTGGGTGCTTGTTCTACGGCACGGCGCTCAGAGACTTTTCAGAGTACAGGAACAACCACTGCCCAGGATTCAGGCTTGTTATAGAGGAAATAGCAGGAGGGAGGGGGGCCTCATATCAGGGGTGGATTGTGTATATGGCTGGGGGCTGGCTGGCTAGCTAGCTAGCTACTATTCCCTTGTGCACAATTCCTTTCTTCCTCCTTTTCAACAACCAACATGCGAAATGCAACTTCTGCTTCCGACAGAGTCACGCTATCATTTATCATTTGTCCTCGGCTTGGACAAATGGGGTATATGTAGCCCTTTTGATGTGAGCAGAAAGCTGGCGCACGCTGCGGTTACAAGACCACAAGTAAGGGCAAACTCTTTGAGTTTGGTTTCGTTTACAGTCAAGTACGTAAAGAACAACACGGACACCAACATAGCCTAGCTTCTCTCACACATCGTAAGAATTATTTATGGGCAGGCAAAAAGGTAACGAACAAGATAGGCAATGTACGAACGTATAATATAACATTCTGGGGCGTTCGCGTTAACCATGGTTGCGATGGTAACTCAACAATTCGCTCTTCTGTATATTGTATTATACGACACTAACAGAACTATAACAATGCGTCCCTCTACACTGCTGCGTCACATGTCACTGCCCTGTACTTTTGTCCGATTTTAACCACACTCGAATTTTCCCGACATATTTTAACCTTTTAAAACCTAGCGGTAACTTTACATACCACTAGATTCAACATTCAATAATTCTCCATAGTGCTCAAATCGCGTTTATGTATTCTGTACATATCTCGGAACAAACTGCAACTTTTGCCGTAAACATCAGCAACTCATTCGTTTATTATAATCGAGGTTGAAAGTGTTTACTGCGCGGTACGCACCGAGTCTTTATATAAAGCAGATTATGTTTCGTCTTTAAAGGGTTAATACAACTCTCCAATAAGATTTCACGAACATCCGTCCAGGGAGAACCTAACCGACATATGCGGACAACAGACATTGTGAAGCTAATAAGCGCTTTTCGCGAATATGCAAACGCGGATAAAAACGCACTGAGTTAAAGCAAAGGCCCACAGGTTTTCCAAAAATGTAGGATCCACCTCCAGTTCTAGGCGCCAATAGGCTGAAATGCAGAAAATTTCATACGTAAGACCCACAGTTTCTGGAGTGAGCCGTCAACCTGTCATCTAGCGCTTCTTGCTAGGTGCATGTATGCAAGGGAAAAAACTGCAACACTCAATCATGCTGAATGTATTAGTCACCCGCGACACCATGGGCCCGGGATTTGTGCATCCCTGACTCAGGTAATGTTTCTCCTTCAATTTATACACTAACAAGAAAAATTGTCTACAAAATGGACTTCCTCCTTAGGATTCCCAAACATACCACTTCCTTCCGCGATAAAACCTTATTAAAACCCGCGCTACACCACAAACCGGAAGACGCTGACCGCGTAACACTGAGATCTTATTACAAGGTACGTTTGCCTGGATGTACTGAAATGTCACATAATTCGCCTTAAAAGCTCACAGTCGTGGGTGGCAGAATAATTCCACTGAGCAGAAGCCTTCTTGAAAAGCTAACAGTTCCTCAGCTAGTCAGAAAATTCCCCGCATTTTACGTACCCCGAAGGTTCACTGTTTTCACAATAGCCCGCCACCTGTCCCTATCCTGAGCCACATCAATCCAGTCCATGCCTCCCCATCCCACTTCCTGAAGATCCATTTCTACATTACCCTACCACCTACGCCTAGGTCTTCCAAGTGATTTTATTTCCTGCAGGTTTCCCCATCTACATCCTGTGGGCGCCTCTGATCTCCCTCATACGTGCCACACGCCCCGCCCATCTTATCCTCCTTGATTTGATCACACGGATATTTGGCGAGGAGTACAGATCATGAAACTGCTAACTGTGCAGTTTCCTCGAGTTTCCTGTTACCTGTTTCTTCTTATGTCGAAATATCTTCCTCAGCACCCTATTCTGGAATACTCTCACGTTGTTTTCTTCGCCAAATTTCACATCCACACAAAACAACAGGTAACGCTGGTGGCAGAATCTGTTTAAAATATAACACTGATCGGGAAATAATATCGCAAGGAGGGGGGGGGGGTGGAGAGTGACGTTACGTTGTACATTTAGGAAAATAATTAGGGCTCTACTAGAGGGCGGGCCACCCTAGCATGGGGGGCTAAGACATCACTAGAACAATCGGAAATAGTGTGATAGTACAGTCAGGTTCCCACACGCAAAAAAAAAAAATCGCCGAAATTACCCGCAATTTGAGCACGAGCCCTCAGAAGATAGCAAGCCCTGCCCTACGCCGAAAATGTTTGAAGAATATCGGTTTTAGAGGGCGCCAAATTATTAACCTGCCCGGGGCGCTCACATGTCTCGAGCCGGCCCTGAATATAACTTACCGCGGGCGTATATGCCACCGAAACAACAGACTTCGTATTTCCCAACCTTCACATGGGCCTAGCAGTCACACAGCCCAGCTGCTGAGAGGGACACAACGTAAATAACACGTGTCTTGACAACTGACCCGTGATTCACACATTGTTTTTAGGCACGTGGAACGTGAGCTCCTGCGTTTGCAGAAGCAAAAACCCCTTGTTTATAACACTAGCGATGTTCCAGTTGTTTTGCTTCTGCCACTCTTGATTTAGTCTTCCCCAACACAATTACTTTTGGTTTTCTTAACCTAAATACATTCATATTATGGATTCGCAGAACGTGCATTCACAAAGGCAAGAGTTCGAGTCCCATGTTTTTAGTCTAACAGTTAAAATTATATCCATCATATGTAACTAACGTACCAAGAACCCTGCAACGAAATCAGATCACACGACGACTCACTACAGTACCGCGATCGTTGTGGGAAACGACGCTGTCCCTGTACTGCATAGGACACGGCGCTATCAGCACGTATAGAGGAATGGCGGCGGTACACTGTCAGGCGGTTGACATGGGTGGTCCAGCTTTACTGTGCTTACGCAGAAGACTGGGTAGGACTTAAAACAATTCTACATACGGTAGCGAAGAGAAAATCTGCAGCTTCACCTGTCACTGTACTAACTGAGCTATCCGGGCTCCCGCTGTCGCCTGGTCGCTCCAAACAACGATTAAGTTCGTAATGCCAGTCAGCTGTTCGCTAGAAATTGTTGCTGCAACATACGGTGGCCTACTTGCAACTGCGGTCTGCGCCTTCTGCTTTTAGTGGCGAAGGGCCCCGCAGCAGACGCTACGGACGCACCGCAGCCTTGAGGCTTCTTGTGCAACCCTGTGATGAAGATGACGATGATCATTTTTTTATCCATTTCCTAGTAACGGAGCACCGGTGGAATTAAATTGACAGGGGAAAACCGAAGTATTCGGGGAAAAACCTGTCCCAGTGCCACTCTGTCCACCACAAATCCCACATGGACTGACCCTGGATCGAACCCGGGCCTCCGAGGACGGAGGCCGGCGGCTAACCGCCTGAGCCATGGCACGGCCGCGGTCTGCGCCCTTCTTTAGCAGCAGGCCAAACAACCGATGACAGTAAATTGATGATACTGAAATAATGGGTAGACATCGGTGTTCAACCCTTTTTGGCAATCGGCCACAACTATTATTGTGGGCTGGTTCGCGGGCAGCATGCATAACTATAACAATAAGTGTTATACCCAACTGCCTAAATTATTGCTTTAATTCTTAGAGTACATACATACACAATTTAAACGTGGCAGCGGACCGCATAATACAACCTGGGGTGCCGCCGGTTGGATACCCCTGCTTTAAGACATTACCCCAGAATTTTTCAGGGACTAAAAGAATATCATGACTGTGTCACAACAAGGACTTTCCGAATACGGATCACGAAACATTGACTCGCGATGTTACGAAATCATGGCAGGTTTGGTGCTCTCACTTCGGACTCCTTGTCAACTTTTTCTTTTTAATCTGTTTGCATGAATAATTAGAACTGCAAGACAAAGCTACGACACTCGGTCACATTCCACTAACGTCGCTTGGCTCGGATGACAACCACAAGCTTCTGGCTGCCAACACATCTGACAACGTCAGCAGGACTGCTGGACCGCGGCCTCTCTCAATCCTTACCGCCTGTCCCTCAAGGGACCAAGGCCACCAAGAATCGTCTCGTCGTCATTCACAGCCAGAGCTCTACGAACGCGCCAGTTGCTACAGGAGCGAACCAATTGTCCCTCCGCGGAAAAACATTTAACTCGTCACATGCATGTACAGCCTCTGCAAAACACATCGAGGCTACGTAAGACTGAATCCCAGGTTGTCTGGTATAGTTCGGGGAAGGCTGGGTCGGCAAAGCCGAGGTCAGTCGTTCCGCTTCAACCCCACAGCCTTGCTTATATATGCAAAGTTGAGGACGCCAAAAAACCGAATCCGGGCCATGTTTTAGCACAAAAACAAGCCACCTGTGGTACAATTTTGACACAGAATATGAAAATAGGTGACTAAAACATATCAACATGTATCATGCGTTTTCGCTACTTAACGAACACTGACGACGTGTTGCGTGGGCCTAACTAGGCCTAGGCTGACCTAGGTGTCATTACGTTTTAAATGCAAGGACCCTCCCTGCTATAACCACACCACGAGAGCGACTCAGATTAGACGTCAGGCTAGTCTCTCTCTGCCATGCGTGTTTCTCACTGTCCTTACGAGAGAGACCTAGGTTAGGTGTCAGGGTAATGCGTCCTTCTTACAGCTACAGCACCTCTACCGACAGAGTACCTCAACAGCAGTGGTGGGGTTATAGCAGGAAGGATCCCAACATAGCTCTGTATGATACATCACTAGTTCACACACACACACACACACACACACACACACAAAACAAGTACAATGTCACATAAATATCAAACTCAAGTTCTTACATACAAATAGTTAGGAGCCGTTCTTCGGTAATTCCTTTGGAATAACGATACTTGAACCGGCTGAAGCGGGGGCCGGTTGATCGAGAGTCGGATGACCGAGGGTTCGCGGTACCGCATATTGAAAAGTCGCTAGGGTGTCAAAATGTGGTCCCCCATGTGTGCCCTCTGGCTACTGCGGAGTACGGGCCATTGTGTGCATAGATTTCTAAACAGCATGTTCTATACTCTCCCCCGTTTCGTCATCTTCACTGTCCTTTCACGCGCATTTGCAGCCCAACCCCAAGCCAACTAAAATCGCGCTGCCCGTCCATTTGCACGCATGTGCACTACCTACAGCGGCTGAAGATATGTTCAAGGGATTTATGCTGGGAATGTAATTGAAATTTATAGAAAACCCCCATTTCTGGTTACAATTTAAAGAAAATAAAATAACGGACACTAACATGAGACATATACGTGTTTCTGCGCGCAACTGTCCAAGTCATAAACATATACCTGTATACGGGGCAGTGGAGGTATAGCTGCACGCATTCTTAAGCTCGGTACTAGGAAATGGTCAGCTTCACATTTCGGCCGCTTTACCCCGGGGAAAATAGTCGCCATTACCCACTAATAGGAGGCTGGCAGGGTCTCGCAGCCGGCACGGACGCTGAAGGTGGGAGAACGTCACTGAACTTTGGCAGGTATCGAACCACGATTCTTCGGTCGTCCAGCCTGTAGTCTAGTCACAACACCAAATACAATATATCCTGGTTCTGTTACTCTATGCGTTCCCTTCCTATCTTGTTGTGAGCTCTGCGTCCATTTATGCATCTCCCAGCGTTCTATAGTTTCACCCTTTAAAGACGAAACGTAATCTGCTTTATATACTCAGTGAGTACCGCGCAGTAAACACTTTCAACCTCGCTTCTAAAAAACGAATGAGTTGCTGATGTTTACGGCAAAAATTGCGGTTTGTTCCGGGATATGTACAGAATACATAAACGCGATTTGAGCACTATGGAGAATTATTGAATGTTGAACCTGGTGGTACGTGAAGTTACCGCTAGGCTTTAAAAGGTTAAACAAGTTACCCACGCGCCTGAGCACAAATATATTGTTAAAATTTATAATCGCACTGGACACAATTCCCTTTTTACAGCTGCCATTTGTCACGTTTTAAACTAGTTTAAGAAACTGCAATTTAACTGCGGCCTAAGGTACTGGATTTTTTCATCTTTCTGTTCGAAGGGAACAAATTTCTCCAGGTCCTTCCCCCCTGTGTGCTACTTTAGTTTCTAAATTCACTAAACCACGTCTCTTATTGCCTTTTTATTACAATATCTGGTAAATTCCTCTCTTCCCCAAAACGTTTTTATTGCCGAGTAAGAAGCAAGTTATGACATGGCAAGTGATTTACAGCCATACGAATAATGAAGTTTGCCCTCTGCACTGTGCCGCGCATTAAATTTACGGATGTGTTACGCCCGCGTTGTACGAAGAACACAACGCGCATGCGCGAGGGAATTCGTGTCTTTTCTTTCCCACGTGTCATCTCCGAAGACTATTTGAACGCATTTTAGGTCGAATTTCGTATCTGAAATTTACACCGAACGTTAGGGCGTTAACTGAACAACTCTCGTTCGAATTGTTGGATTCACGCCTGCCTGTCATGACACTGAAATCGCCCTTAACGCCTGTTTTCTTTCGGACTCAGATCGTACAAAATATATTTTCGTATCAGTCATCTGCTTTTACGAAACCCGACTACTCATCAGCAAGTTCACAAAAGCCCAACAACGAACACTACCCCACTTGCCCATCTACTGACTTCAATACAACAGTGTAACATGCTTTCAGGGGCAATCAGCCAAGGATCTCACCGTTACATCAGCAGACAGCAGCATGCACCTTATATATTGAGCAGCTAGCAGGATCAAGTTTCAGACGCGTAAAGGCTGTATGTTCGTGAAACAGCATTTGCTTGTAACACTACGCGGCTGTTCTCATAATCCAGCTGTTTTCAGGCATCATTATATTGTTTATAACATATTAGAATCTTATAAATCAAACTTAAGTGTAATTAACCCTTTAAAGACGAAGCGTATCTGTTTTATATAAGGACTCAGTGCGTACCGCGCTGTAAACACTCTCCACTTCGGTTATAAAAACCAGTCTCTTAATGTTTTATAAGGCAAAAGTTGCTGTTTGTTCTGAGATCCGTACAAAACACATAAACGCAATGTGGGTACCACGTAGAATTTTTTAATGTTAAACCTGGTCATATGTAAAGTTACCGCTAGGCTTTAAAAGGTTAAATGTGTAAATGAAACATCCCTGTTACTATATTCTATTTGCCATAAACCTTGTTAGAGTACAATGCCCTTTGAATTAAATGTGTTTATATCACACCTATATATAGCCCCTGGTAGCAGAACGGCCAGAGGAGAGCGAGAAAATCACTGGATTTCCATTTCCAATTAAAGTTACGTTACGTTACGTTACGATATTGGAAGGAGTTACCTTCAGTCAGAAATAGACACGAATATGACAATTGTGTTTATTGAATTCTACGGATTATTGCAGTATCCTGACGAAGAGTTTAATTATTCACATAATTTAATTAACTTTAATGATGCTGCAAGCCTGCGAACCAAATCTAACACACACACACACACACACACAGACACACACACACACACACACACACACACACACACACACACACACACACCACTCAAATGGGCGCCTCAGCCTAAATCACACTGTCGTAGAAAGGTAAATGCAGAAGTGTGTTATGGCAATGGTGGTACGCCGACCGCAAGCTTCATTTCAACAATAAAAGGAATACCATACATATTTAGCGACTAATTAGCTTTTTATATCATAAACCTACTGTACATCCCTATATATATGATATTCAGAGACCACAAAGACTAGGAATGCTTTACGGATTCGCAAGCTACGCAGCAGTGGAATGTATACGCGGATCGTGCGGGTCTGATCTCATGGCGAATGCTTTCTGTAATTAAATGACAAACAACAGGAAAACATAATTTAGATTTTGCAGTAACGAGTGTCTCACTGAGTAACGCATCATAATAATCAACACTAGAATCTGTAATACTGTAGTATATAGGAAACTTATGATAATTCGTACATCAATTACACATTTATAATACAACGTTCTATAACTCAAGGTAATCACACTATCAGTATTAAGGTAAAGTAATTCCATTACAGGCCTGGACAGGCCCTGAGGGTTCCAGGGGTTGAGGCTACCAGATATTAAGACAATCGAAATATGAAGGTGGTAAGGCTGTCAGCCCCACGCATCAGCCGCCTTTACCCGCCAGGAAATATTCCTGGTACTCATTTCTGTTAGAGGCTGAGTCGACCCCAGGGCCATAGTGCGGCCGAAAGGACTGTCAATGAAAAACTCCAGTGACACCATCGGGAATCGAACCCGTGACTTTCCGACTTCTAGCGTAGTGCCTGAACCAACTGCGCCACCGCGTAACCCACACTATCACTATTACACTTACGGGTATATTAGAGACTTCCATTCATATGCTGTTGCTGTAATTCATTTTATAACACATAATGCTAAAATTACGTACTTCTTTGACCTATAACCAGTCAAAGAAGTATCGAATGTTCCGTAACAAACCAAGCACAGTTAACACACTGGAACAGAACATTACAAATGAAATCGGGCAAACTGGCAAATGATTCTGACACGCAATACCGACAGCATACGATGCCGCATCCAAATGTGCTGGTGGAGGACGTCGGTCACTTCCGGCACAGATGCGACATCAATCTGTTCAACGTGAAACAAGGTGTCTGCCCTGTCAGTAATATCATATTTTGTTCATCCATTCGTGGCACATAGCTAAATATCTGGGTTTTGTTCTATATGACTCACCCTGTACAACGAATATCCTATAAGGTGCAGTGCGTGCATAAAACAAAAGTTTATTGGGTTAAAGATATTCAGATCTGAACTGAAACGTTCTAACTGTTTCTGTATACAAAAAAAAAAGTGTACCCCTGTTGATAATATCACACCAAGAAAACCGATTCAAGAATATTAATGCAACAGAATACTTGACAGAGTTTTCGGATGAAAAAATAATGTAGACAATTTATTCCCACCACACCAAGAATACGTATGGAGGGAATAAAGACACAGCTCCATGCATTCTTAACCCCGGCGCTAGATGGGGGTCAGTGTTTGGATTCACGCCCCGACCGCTTCAACCTCGGGAACTGCACCCACAGTTGGTGCACTTAACGGTAACGTTCAATCCCTTGACCTAGGGCTACGACGACTCAAATTTTCCATTCAAATTTTCATTCACTAAGCCAACATGTCTGAACAGCAAACACCTTAACTACTCTAAATTCAAGGTGTGCGTGCGGTCTTCTTCGACACTGTACTGACACAGGCCATAAGTTCATCATCGTTGTTTAGCCGACTAAGACTCTACCAACATGCAACCTCTGCTGTCTAAAGACAGTTGTTAAATAATTAAAGACCCACAGGGGGTTCAGATATGAGGCTCTGAGCCTGAATGACGATCACAAGTGGTTTCTGGTCACGGGTTATTAACCTGTGACTGCAGTGCCGCACAGAGACCATAGTTGGGATCAATATACCGCACACTAATTGTTAATATTCTCGGGCTGAATATAGATTCCTCTGTACAAAAACGTGGTTGGTATGCAGCAGCAACTCTCACATATAACCTACAAAGTCACTTTGAAGCATGCCGCCCAAGAGAGCTCTTTAGTTACCCAATAAAATTTCCTCTCTGCCACCACACATCACACACGGATACATGTTGAAACAGCACTGGTTACAGTGACAAATAAAAAAAAAAGCGCACAGCGCAGTAACCTCTGTCACAGATTATTACTTCATTCTCAAGTAATTGTTTCACGTGTTTCAAAACTGTCCGTGAAGTTTTGCCAGCTTTGACGTTCATACCAAGGAAATACAAAGCCTTGCGCAACAGAAATCGAAATTAAGAATATTTCGTACATAAGCGTAACTTGGCTAGTAACAGTGGGGTGGGGGGGGGGGGGGGGGGGGGGGGGGGGGGCACCCCACACGCGGGGAGGCTAGAAGATATTTTATCGAACGAGCCAATTGTCACTA
>BLKM01000900.1:5496638-5526224 GCA_013340265.1 Coptotermes formosanus | reverse complement strand
GTCAAACTGATCGTGGGTATTAGGAACTTTATTTTACAAAGGAGTCAAATTTGAAAGAGGGAAAAGTTGGCCCCATAAAACGCAACTTTCTCGTTTTCTTTTTCTATTTTTCATTTGCCACTATTCAATTCAGTAACCAAACAAAGTATTCCTAGGTTGAAAAATATTGGGGGGCGGGGGATTTCCCCTCTTGCCGCCCCCCCCCCCAGTCACGCCTAGGATTTCGTACGCCATACCTCGGAACAATCTGCAACAAAGACCTAACCATAGTTAACTTCCGCCACCGTGTTTAAGGGTGTACGCAGAACACTTCCGCCACTGTGTTTAAGGGTGTACGCAGAACACTTCCGAAAAGCGACTATTACTTTCATCACGTATGCCCGTCCGCATGGAACACAGCGACTTTCACCAGACAGGTTTTCGTGAAATTTCATATTTGCGGCTTGTAACTACCTTCATCGACACAATCCAATATGGTTCAGATCGGACGGACACCCGACACTTTACATGAAGGCCCACATACGTTAATGGCCTCTGACGATAACTGGTCTTTAAAATTAAGACAGCTGTGTTTTCTTTGAAGTGACCGCTGAGGCTGAAGAAACAACTGATCATCTGTAAGCGCCGGTGGTGGTTGAATAAAATATGAGTACGCAAACTAATGGAATAATGGTCAGTTACCAGAGCACTGTCGTGTAATAAACACAAAACGACGAGCGATATACCTAACACTTAGCCAAGCCTTCCGAAGTTCACTACGGCTTGAAGTAAGTTTTATTACTGGCCAAAAAAAAAACTGTCCCGGCATCATCAGGTGTTCATTTTCTAAGAAGACATGGCGAGGAAAAAACTTTCATGCCATCCCAGATATTTAGTTTGGTAGGCTGGTAGGAGACGAATTCGGTGCCATTGCGCACCTTAACCTTTTAAAGCCTAGAGGTAACTTTACTTACCACAAGGTTGAACATTCCAAAATTCTACTTGGTGCTCACATTGTATTTAATGGATCTCGCAACACACAGCAACTTTTGTCTTATACTTCATGAACAGACTGGTTTTGTATAACCGAGGTGGAGTGTTTACTGCGCGGTACGCACTGAATCCTATATAAAACAGACACGTTTCGTCCTTAAAGGGCTAATACGGTCCCAGTAGTTGAAGCCGTTGGAAACCTTCACATGACCTGAACAGCCTGTCTTCCTTTATAATTTCAAAAACTAAAATTCGCAGCATATGAACTAGAAACGGTGCCAGAACTTCCGGTTTATTTATGAGAATTAGTGTTTACAGTTGAAGCTTCTTAAAGTTAATATACATTATCCACACATCAGCATTATGGCTTTGACACAGACGTTGTTATGAAATATTTCAAGTTAGTTGTAATGAGATCTGGATGGGTCTTTCACTCATCGCCAACTTAACGAGTAAACAGTAGCTGAGATTATGATAAACACAGAAAGAACCTGGGACAGTAAGAAGGGAAGGCAAGGACGCTAGATCCACAAACCAAAACGCCTGTGATGCAGACTTTGCTCAGCACACAAACACCAGTCTCGATAAACTGAAGGGCCTAACCTACTTCTAAAGCCATGTCGAATATTCCAAGCAACCCAATGTAACACGTGTATTATGTTTACACGTGTACGGTAGTGTTAACACGTATCCTTTAAGAAGTCCCGCTAATTCGGCGGGAATCGTCCATAATATTATCTCAACGCGGGCACCCATTAGGCACAATTCTTGGTTACGCTTGGAATGGCTATAAACACACATGCTTTAACTGCTGACCTGGGGCTAAGTCACTGTAGAAATTATTACAGAAACCATAATTTTCCTAGCAGTAATGGCAACACAACTAGGATCTGGGAAAAAGTATAGGTAAAAAAAAAACAACAGTATGTTGTGCTGATTAATCTCCGCTCAACTTGCCGATTCCAGCCACAGAAACATCGGTGTGTGGCACAAAATTTGTAAATCGCTACGTGATAGCACTCCACTAGAATGTTGTGGCCGCAGAGAATGACGCAGGTAATGGCATCATAATCATACTGAAACAATGACTATACCAGTGAAGTAGTTACGAAATACCACAAAATCTGCTTTCGCTCATGCTGGCATGTATGGTGCTCACGGAAGAACGCTAAAAGCTGTCCCAACCGGTGGGACAAAATATTGATGTTTCTGCCCCCCCCCCCCTGCTCCATGGCTTCAGCTATCCATGCAGTAAGCAGATTAAAGTATTCTTCCATTAACAAACATCAATGGATACATATAGGCTTAAAACGTCTGTATGCGGCATCCATTATGCTCAAATAAAATATAAAGTTTTGTCAACAGCGACTTATTCGAAAAATATGCACACAACGTAAAATACATACATACATATAAATACAAACATACATACGTAATACATACATATAAATACAACCATACATACAAATACATACGAACATAATACGTACATACATACATTACATACATACATATATATACGTAGGCACACACATACATACATATACATACAAACATGCATGGGTACATACATACACACATACATATACATACAAACATACGTGGGTACATACATACATACATACATACATACATACATACATACATACATACATACATACACACACATACATGGGTACATATATATATATGCACGCACACAAAAGAAACAACACAGGAGGCAGCGCTGAAACATTTGTTTGAAACATCGCGCGATTTTATATGATGGAAACTAACCCACTGCATGGGCCAGCGTCGTTCTTGAGACGCCACGAGAAATGCCCCGCGTTTTATGGAACACGAAGGATCATTACTTCAATCACAAGATTCCACTGCTTGTTCCTATCCTGAGACAGATCAATCCAGTCCACGCCCTCCCAACCGATTTAAGATCCATTTTAATATTATTACCAATCTATGCCTAGGTCCTCCAAGTGGTATCTTTCCTTCAGGTTTCCGTACCAAAATTCTATATGCATCTCTCCCCCCTACGTTCCAGATTCCCCGCCCACCTCATTCTTCTTGATGTGGTCATCCGTATACGACACCTCATCTATAGCGTCAGACATTCTGTGGTACAAATTAATTCCTCACTCTTAACCATAACATATACTCCTCGGTTATAACAACACTCGTTTATAACGACACAAAATATTCAGTCCCTTTCATGACGTTATAACCGAGTTCAACTCTATTCGGCGACGAATACAGGTCACGAAGCTCCCCACTGTCATTTCCTCCACAGCTCCGTGTTGCCATGTCCATCTTGGGCCTAAATATGTTTATGTTAGTGGACACACTTCATTCTGTGGTGCAGCTACACAGGATATACTGAAGAACAAACTAGGCCTGTCCGTTGTGACAAGTCACACACTGCCGGAAGCACTTTTAGTTTCTTCGGACGTTGGAGCTGTTGGATTCACCGCTGGATTGCCTTTATCTGAGCACATGACAAACCCACTACTGCCGAAATACTTTTAAATTTTCAATCTTAACGTTGTCAGTATACACCAAAACAGAGCCAACTTACGCACAATATGAGTGTTTACTTATTTAACCTATGGCTTTTAGTTCATCTCCCCGACATGTTTCGGCAATAACTATGTCATTATTAAGGGGGCTACTTCAAATTACATAAGATGTGCATTAAAATGGGAATTATAAAATGTTAAATCTGTTAAAAATGTTAAAAAATCTTCTGTAAAAATTATTGTGCTTGTTTTGATGCTACGGTGCTGCTCTTGGCCTGGAGTCCCTAATTCATGTAATTCCAAGGTGTTTGTGCCGTGGGATATCTCACGTATCGGATTAAGTGTATCGAGTAGGAGTGTGGTGGAAAACGCCAGGTGAGTTACTCATCTGGCGTGTCCCACGGCACAAACACCTTGGAATTACACGAATTAGGGACGCCAGGCCAGGAACAGTATCACAGCATCAAAATAAGCACAAGAATTTTTACAGAAGATTTTTAACATTCTAAACAGTTTTAACATTTTATCATTCACATTTTAATGCACATCTTATGTAATTTGAAGTAGCTCCCTTGATAATGGCATAGTTACTGCCGAAACATGTCGGGGAGATGAACTAAAAGACAAAGGTTAAATAAATAAACCGTCATATTGTGCATAAGTTGGCTCTGTTTTGCTGTATTGATCATATGCACGGAAATGAGGAACATAAAAGTTGCCAGTATAGTTGGACAGGGACCACAAGCGATTTTCGTCAATGTCGGGCTGATGCCGACATAACAGCTGGCAAAAGGTGCAGCAGAACGTAACGCTTAAGTCTTGATACCCACATCTGGTACCACCAGATTAAAGGAACAAAACTTTTTGACACCTCCGAACGTCACTGCCACAGGGTGAGGCCACTCCATGGCCCCAGCTCAGCGAATCCAGAAACTGAACTAATTCCGATTTTACATGAGACGTTCCCATATACATCGACCACAAGGATTCCCAAATCCGCCCACCATGCAGAACAGCAGGGCAATGCGAAAAAAAAACTGTTTTGACCACTAAAGCCCCGTATTAGAC
The DNA here is from genome assembly GCA_013340265.1 of Coptotermes formosanus. Classification (NCBI taxonomy): domain Eukaryota; kingdom Metazoa; phylum Arthropoda; class Insecta; order Blattodea; family Rhinotermitidae; genus Coptotermes; species Coptotermes formosanus. Next base: position 5,521,674 of record BLKM01000900.1, on the reverse strand, counting down.
ATTCGATTTTGGCCACGCAATGCCGCTATGCCTGAGGTCACCCACGCCCGGCTGGTTTGCCAGCAGCAGCAGCAGAAACGCCAGTTCGTTAACCAAGCAACAAGCAAAAATTCACACATCGGATGGAGCGGATTTCACACGCCAAACATACATTACAGTCGGCATTCAACTGGCAGCCACTAGCTAGCAGTGTGCAGTCAGTTGTGGCACTAACCGGAGGAACGCGAAACGAACATTCACACACACACACACACACACACACACACACACACATACACACACGCGCGCTTGCTGGACTGACTAACACCACCTTACGACAGTGGTTATCACAGCGCTGTCCGCGGGAACAGGTCACGGATACCGCGACATTATTTTTCACTTTTCATCTAAGCCAGAAAGGAAAATGTACTAGCAGTTTGTAATATTTTACAGCCAGAAGGGAAAATGTATTAGCAGTTCGTAATATTTTACAACATATGTTTGTAATAACACCATATTTATCAACCAGAGGTTCGCGGACCACTGCAGGCCTGCTAGTTGTGCCTAAGAGGTCCTCGAGCTTAGCACACTGTGCTCAGCGGAACGTAATTTTATTCCTTCTTTCCTATCCCTAGTGTTCACCGTCACTACTGCTAGGAGAATCACAGATTTGTAACGAATCCTGACGTCGACTCAATAAAGCCTTTTAAGGTTGAGGCATGTTTCCTTTTCGTAATTATTCGGAATTTAAATGTTCCCTACAGCGTTTTTTAGGTTCCAACCGTTGAGATAATTCTGGGGGCCAGAGATTTAGTAAGGGGCTACGGGCCGTGCCATGGCTCGGGCGGTTAGTCACCGGCCTCTCACCGCGGGGAGCCGGGTTCGATCCCGGTGCAGTCCATGTCGGATTTGTGATGGACAAACTGGCACTGGAACAGGTTTCTCCCCAAGTACTTCGGTTTTTCCCCTGTCAATTTCATTCCATCGGTGCTCCATTACACGGAAAAATGGAAAAAAAAAACTAAACATCTTCATCAAAGGGTTGCACAATAAGCCTCAAGGCTGTGGTGCGTCCGTAGCGTCTGCTGCGGGGCCCTTCACCATAAGAAAAGGGGGGAGGGGGGTTCGCCGTACCAGAAAGACTAAGGACCATCGCCCCAGGATATGACAGTCGCCATAACAAATTTGCGAAGTGCCATGAAGAGCCATTTATGTAACATCAGTTAGTCCGTTGGTGCAGAACTGAAAGACCACCGAACAACGCATGTTATATACATCTACAGCATCGACCGGTAAAGTGATACCTACATCGATTTTATCACATAGGCCTAATCGCGTAATTGCCTCGCCTGACTTGCCTTCCCACTAATGGCACACTCGACTCCACTTCCACTAGCCACGCCGTGACGATACACGTGAGCTATTCAATTGTCATCTGATATCACGAGTCCTACTCCATCTGGGAGCATCCCGGATACAGCACGGTCGAACGGTGAACCGAGTCCAATACGATAGCGAGCCAGCGTAACTGCTCGATAAGATTTAGCTGGCACAACGACAAAGGTTACAAAGTTTCGAGCTCTGTAGTGTCTTACTTAGTTGCGGCGTCAGGCCCCTGAGGTCACCGGCCCGTACAGTAGTAGGTGTGGGGTCAGCACTTTCCCCGATAGCGAGGATAATTGGGGTAATGACCCAGCATGCAGGGTTGAAGATTCACTCAGAGGAAGAGGACAAGTGTTTGGACGACAACACTGAGGTGATTCTCCAGAGGTCGAGAGAACGCAGGCGGTGCCGAGGAAACAGACGACCATGGATGGAAAACGGATTGTGATTCTGCTTTGGGTGTTCGCATCCAGCGGCGGGTCGGCCCGGAATGAGAAGAAATTTCTGTAACTATAGTAGGTCAGAGCCTCAGGGGAATGACGGAAGTAGACGGTCTAGACGAAAGGGAAGTAGTTAGAACGATTCAGAAGTTACATCATTGTATATTTGTAAATAAAGAGCAGCGATAGGTTCGCTGATGTCTTATTCCACACGTCGGCGAGCAGATAGATCATTGGGCCGTAGCCGAGCGCCCCCCCCCCCTTCCCACTCGCGTCCCGAAGAGGGTAGGAACCATTGGTGAGTAGTGAGATCCCAGACACCGCTAGCTTACCCACGGAAATAGCTCGGACTCATAGCAAACTTAGGAATTCGTGGGTGGTGGCGGCGCTATCAACGCCGTGCACAACTCCCACCCGGACTCCGGGAAGGATAGTGCAGGGCGTTACCCTGTACCGGGCAGGGACGGTACAGCAAGCTCCAAGGTACATTTCGAACGTAGAACATATTTAGATATTGGTTCATACGGCAGACCTGAAGGCAGGCAAAACGGTACGCAATGTCACAGGAAACATGCACTTACACTGTAATTAGTAACCTTGTCCGGTGTATGAAAGACGTCCGTTCACTGCAAAAACACTGCGGACAACGGCTAGCAAAATAAATACATTTCTGTGGGTCAACAGTGGGAAACTTTGAGGTTATATGCGACAAATGTTACGTACAGGATACACATGTTACGCAACTATGTGATAACGTCCTTACAAAAACGAGCCAGGCAATGTACGAATAACGTAACAGTGAGGCGCGTTCGCGTAACCATTGTTGCCATGGAAAAGCAACAAGTGTCACATATTCTGAGAGTGTGTCTGTAGCCTTAGTTATCCAGCACGCAAAGCGCATGCGCCATAATACACTGTCATCTGTGGCCCGTCCGACTCTACCGTATCTTCGGAAAAGGCACGATTTTCGGAAAAACGTTACTGAATATAAAATGTGTTTTGGTTTTCTCTACAACATTTGTCTGAAACATTTCTCCTTCTAAGAAGAATTCAGCGAGATATTAACATGTCTGTACAAAGGTCTTCACGCAAAGTGTCAGTTTATTCTTGTCAGATTTTAATGAAACTTGCATTTTCTGGACAGATTTTCGAAAAATGCCCAATACCATATTTCATGAAAATCCGTCCAGTGGTAGCCGAGTTGTTCCATGCGGACGGACAGAGGGACAGACATGATGAAGCTAACAGTCACTTTTCACAATTTTGCGAACGCGCCTAATAAAACAAAACACTAAGGGTAACATTAACAAGTCCCTATGCAATAGTAAGGTAGAACACTAACAAATGTGTTAAGTCCCTATGCAATAGGAATGTATAACACTAACAAATGTGTTAAGTCCCTATGCAATAGGAAGATAGAACACTAACAAATGTGTTAAGTCCCTATGCAATAGGACGGTATGATACTAACAAATCTGTCAAGTCCCTATGCAATAGTAAGGTAGAACACTAACAAATATGGTCAGTCTCTACGTAATAGGAAGGTAAGACACTAACAAATCTGTTCAGTCCCTCACGTCAATCACGAACTTGGTTGCTTACTAGATCCAATCTAATTTCGTTCTAAACTTAGATATTTTGTTCGTTTGTTACAAGTAATGTTCTTACTGGAATCTATATGGCTACAGACTTGCTAGCTTTACACCGCCACCAAACACCGTGCTACTTTATACTGTATATTGTACATACCAGGCGAAACAGGCACTCTGCAGCATGTTAATAACGTAGCAGTGTGGGACTTGCACGGGAACAGTCGTTTGCTATCGGGTTGGGGCCACCACGTACCGGGAAAGCTCAATAATTAACTAACCGATCCAAAACATACATGCAGGAGGGGAATGAGGTTACGGTTGAATATTATGATAACATTAAACATGAACTGGGACGGATTCCTCTCCTGGGACTTACGCGGTCTGTGTTAGTGCTAACTTCCCACGCGCACGAACTGCAGTTTCAATACCGATGCTTGTTTTTAGTTCCAGTTAAAACAGAACGCGACAAGTCGGAAAAAGCCACCTCTCACACGTACAGCGTGTCCCGTGATCGAGTCTAGGCAAGGTCCCACAGACACATATCGACGTCATACTCACGTCGCTTCTTTCCAAGACTGACGGCTATTTCAGATACAATGATGATACTTCGGTTGTTCCTGATACGCAGATACACGTGCTTCTACCTGTATACACGTAGCAGTCGACAGCTGCTTGTTTCCGTTAATATCCATCAATGCTGGAACCCTGCAAGCAGAAATACTTCCTCCCACTGCCAACAAAGAACACAATTCTTGCCTCGAAAAGGTACCTGCGGCAACAAATGAAACCGTATCCATTTTTAATTTGTTCAACTTCGTTCTCCGTTCTCTTTCTGAATAAACTTGTACAATTAAATGCTTACAATTCATTTACTGTATAATTCGACGGTTCTTTCAAACAGATGCACGGGCAGTGTTTCCCACACAGAAACAGTGACACGAAAACGAGCACGAGAAACTTCACTACCTTCGATCTTCGCTCTTCTGGGATGTTACGCAGCGTAGACTGGTATTTACCGATATTTCGGGAAAACCTACTGGTCCCATCTTAAAGGGTCAAGCAGTCCAAGAAGAATAACTACCAATCTACGCTGCGTAACATCCCAGAAAGCAAAGACCTCATTTACACCGTTGCGGACGTCTGAATTAGCTTAATTTTCTCCTTAAAAAGAGAAAAGTTGCCGTATCATATCACTACTCAGGGGTGCACAAACCACGGGCGACTAACTGCTGTGTGATTGCACTTAATATTTTAAGCATAATTATTACCTTTTCCCCTCTCATACAAAAATGTGTTTCAGTTCCCATATACCAAGTAAAAAATTGGCAGATGTGCTTCACAGGTCACTCCAGAACTGTGGGCCCTCAGTATGGGACATCCTTCATGTCACCCTCCTGGCGTATGAAATTTGGAGGCGATTTCCTACATTTTTGGAAAATATGAGCACTCCTGCACTATGTTGCTTCTGTGTTTCGCACTGTTTAAATTTCTGATTCATTTGACAAGGTTTCACATAAATGAATCCAAATAAACAAAGATAACCCTGACAGATCTGTAGAAATTTGACTTGATGCGTTCTGCTAGGACAAACTCGTTCAGTTGTTCCACTCGTATTTACAGCCAGCCTCGATGACACGTAACCACCTCATATCCTCCTCCACTGTTCAAAGCCCAGTGGTAACTCTACGTGCCACACGCTGTAACGTTTTAAAACTCTGAATTGTGTCCGCACAGCGTATTTATATGTTCTGTATTACCATCAGATCACACAGAGATTATCTCCCTACACAGTATTAACTGACCGGTCTTCAAAATGGAGAAGCACTTTGTTTTCTATAAGATATAAACTGAATTTTGATATACAATTCAGACGAACTTCAGTTTTCAATGGGTTAATATATCACATACAGTGTATTTTTAACAGAGCTAGAGAGAGAGAGACTCGGCGGCGCCATTCAATGCTAATGAGAGCACAAAACAGTTCTGGGATCCACCAGGACGCAAAATACATACATAACAACATGATGTGTCAAGTGATGTAAATGAGATTAGGCAGTTGCTACAGCAACAGATGGAGACTGCGATAAAAAAAGAGTAAAATAAAAATAGCTGTAACAGAGAGACGAAATAATAGCTTTCGGTGTAATAAAACAGGAAGAGATGCACCCGCGTTACCAAACCTCCACCGCTGACTCCAAATCATGTACAATTGTACTGAGAGCGCCCTCACCCCTGCGACATATACACACACGCTAACAAAAATGAAAGGCGTCAATCAACTAGCGTCAATGTGTCTACCCTTTCACTCGGAAACAAAAAATACAGTGCAGCTATTCATTTCATAATTGGATATCTAGACGCTCTCGTATTACACGCCACAAACCTAATGACAGCCCTTAGAAATTAAAGGAGAAAAATTTCGATGTAGTGTGCGCCAGTTTTTATTTACGAACCAGAAAATAGGGGCCCCATCCAAAGTTACTTCAATTTTGAGGCAGATATTCAAACAGAATATCCGCCTGGTGAGTGACAAACCGTGAGCCTCTTAAGGCTAGAATAGCGGAGGCAAGTCCCGCCTAGGGCCTGGGTATTTATGTGTATCTATCATTACACCTACACCAAGCAACCTACTGATCGTTGTCCCCTTTAGGGGACTCTTTCACGCACTGTCCCAGTGTTACCCACAACAAAACAAAATAAAATATACCTAGTTTACTACAGGGGTGCAGAACCTTCGGGAACCTGGTCGACCGGGAGACTAAATTTTGTACCGTGGCGCGTAATATTTTCAGGATAATTACTGCAGTCTTTCTCCTTTCCTTTCCTGTGGCGGAACAGCCCAACTCGGGCCTCGGCCACCTCACTGTACACGTTTGTAGATCACACACAATTAGAGAGACACACACGCGCGCGCGCGCACACACACACACACACACACACACACACACAGCCGGCAGGACGCCTCTGAACAAGTGATCAGCCCGACGCAGAGACCTCTACCTGGCAACGCAAACACTCACAAGAGACAGACATCCATGCCCCCGGCAGGATTCGAACCCACAATCCCAGCAAGCAAGCGGCCGCAGACCCACGCCTTAGACCGCGCGTCCACTGGGATCGGCCGTCTTTCCCCGTAAATTTCAAAATTTTGTATCAGTTCACATGCACCGAGCAGAGAGTGCTAGATAGCAGCGAGGTTCAGAGCTCACTGCAGAACTGCGGATCATCAGTGTGGAACTTGCTGCCATGTCACCCTTCTGGCTCCTGGTATTTAAGAGGTGGCTCCCAGATTTTTAGAAGAATTTTGGACCCGTAACATGTTATCACATTTTATGAATATGCTCCGAAAATGGCCAAAAGATTCAGCGATTTCACTAGCACGAACCTCTGTAAGACAGGTTAAAAAGTTCTAAAAGACTTAACGAAGTACAGTCAGGTTTAGTGAAATTAGTGGCGGTCAGATGGGCAAAAGGCGAAAATGAGCCATCAAACTCCACACTTATGGACAGGATCTGGAAAACCTAGGCGCAGATGGAATGTAAATTTAGGGAAACCAGGAAACGCTGCGACAGGGCCCCTTTGCAAGCCAAAAAAAAAAAACACGTTCATTTCATGGTACGAATATTATGTGACAGTGTTACAGTTGTTAAGACCTATTTCAGTTTCCTGTATCTATTTTCTTAGCACCTGTTACACACACAGCGAGATTTGACGTCCTAACAGCTGGGCTGTTGTCAAGATCCGCCTTCTTGGAGCACAGTCCCACTGGCCTACCCTCACATGAAACGTTGGTACCTATACACAAGTGCCCACGACATCACACACCATACTACGGAAATCTTCACACATGCCACAGAACGCCTCAGCATGACTGGAACGAAATCATAGCACATGCAAATATTTTTTCCCCCGTTTGAGATTTGCTTCGACATGCCACAGGCAGCTCCAGATACGAGAAAATACAGAAAAATATGCAGTGCACATTCTTAGGTTCATTTTATTTGTCTCGTTTGTTTATGGCCCATTTGTCTATATATTTTTACGTATTCACAGTAACCCACTCAAGTATTCCGCACGTATTTTCTGCATTACAGTCCGTCACGAGTATTCCCTCTCAGGCAGATGCCAATAACCACAGTACTGACCATAAATATGTACCAGAAGACAGGAGTTACAGAACATGTAACAACAACAACAACAACAACAACAACAACAACAACAACAACAATAATAACAACATACAATGTTCTGCTTTCAGTGCAGTATTATATCCCATGCATGCCCTACAGGTATAATTTTCAAATTGTGATTTTAAGTGCATGTATACCGTCTGATAAGCAAAACGGTCGAAAGAAACGGTCAGGTAAATTCAACTACACGAAAGGTAACACAAGGTACGATACATGCTATGTGGGCTGTACAACACTGGCTGTGAAGGCTGTGTAAAAACTGTACACTCCGAAGTCTACAGCGCCACAGTAACATCAATTTACTGAAACAAAAACACTAATAACCAACATATGCACAAAGAGAGTTTTATCATCAATTGTAAAACACTCCTACACGTTTCGACCCTGCTGGGTCATCTTCAGGGAAAACGTTTTTTGTTATCGTTACACTATCTGCCACGCCTCCAAAGACAACGCAGCACACAGTCAACAGCACATTCTCACTCAACTATAAAGTGCAACCTTAGTGTAACGGTAACAAAACAGTTCTCCCTGAAGATGACCCAGCAGGGTCGAAACATGTAGGAATGTGTTACAATTGATAAAACTCTCTTTGGGCATTTGTTGGTGATTAGTGTTTTTGTATAATATAGTGCACGGACATGGACCACATTAAATTTACTGAAACAAGTTAGCTCCACGTTAAATGTTCTCCGTTTATAAGAGTGTATATTAGGTTCCACTACTCAATTTTCAAGGCCCAAAAACACTCCTTAATGACAGCTTTCATTCGGTTAACACAGTTACATGCCAGGCTTGTTCTCGCTCCACCCGCAGGCCCATAATATTTTGATGCTACCTGTACTTCGCTGTTACGTAGTTACCACCGACGAACACGATCAAAAAATCCCACTTTTCCGGGATATTACGCCTTGTCGACTGGTGCATAACAACTGTCGTTTCGAACGATCGCAGTGTCTTCGAAACATCTGTAGCTACTTATGAGGACTGCTTGACCCTGCACATTAATGCACCACAATCCTTCGAAACGACGGCACATATTTAGCAGTCGACACGGTGTCACAACGCAGAAGACTCGACTCGTCAGCAACACAGCCGTCACCCCTCTGAACCTCCCAATACCTACATGCTCGCATCCCTGAACATAACAGTCAAATACACTACCTTACACGTTCCCACTTTCAATATTTTTCTTACTATGCGAACGCAGGTGTATTTCAAACTCGACAAAAACTCGAATCCTCTCTCACCCTTACTGTTTTCTTTGCGTTATGTTTCACGCATTTCTACCGATTTCATTTGGGAACGTTTCTGTCATTCTATTCCGTTTCATCCCTTCTTGAAAGACAAACACCTGCAACATCTCCCCTCATTCAAACCACCCCTCACAGCTAAAGCATCGCCCATCGGCATTAACGGGCAGGGCAGTATGTCGCCATGACTCGCATCTACCCTGACTAAACTCTGTGGCTCACAGTGGTGGATTATACAAAAACATGGCCTCAATAAGCGATTCGAAATCTGAAGCAATTCCTTAACCTTTTAAAGCCTAGCGGTAACTTTACAGGTTTAAAATTAAAAAATTCTACGCGGTGCCCACATTGCGTTTATGTGTTTTGTACGGATCTCAGAACAAACAGCAACTTTTGCCTTATAAAACATTAAGAGACTGGTTTTTATAACCGAAGTGGAGAGTGTTTACAGCGCGGTACGCGCTGAGTCCTTATATAAAACAGATATGCCTCGTCTTTAAAGGGTTAATGCAAATTTGACAACGTCAGATTCCGTACCGTAGTAATGTACATCATAATACAGAATGGGTGGTGTTCTAACTTCCACGCTGTGGCAGTAAACTTAATCAAGTTAAAGGTAAAGGTGTCCCTGTAGAAGTACAGCTCCACTAATTCGTAACCTAGGAGTTAGATGGATGAGGGCGAGTGGTCAACTTCACGCCCCACCCATTCTATTCCCGGGAGAAAGAACTCCGGTACCCACAGAACGGTCCGCTGGGTAGGCCCCACAGCCAGCCTGGACGTTTTCGAGAAGATAATGTTCTCTTGCCTCTACCGGTATTCGAACACCGGACTGTTCCACCCGTAGTCTAATCGCTACACCACATACGCTTTCCAGATTCCCAGACATGATCAGCTACAATGGAATTTGCTGATGCCAAGGTGAATGCCAAATTTTATGTTAAAATTACCGATTTCACAGCGTTGATATGATGTAAGGACACACCTTCTGAGGCAGACAAATTATAATTGAATTAATTGCTAGTATAATGTCACGCCGTGTTTCGTTCTTATGAAGAACAACCGCGTTGCACTGTGCAGTTTAAGTCCTCTGGTCTCACCCGACTGACAAGTAATTAGGAAAGACTGAATCTTTGAGATACTTACAGGGGCTGGTTGCATCGGGGATCGGTACACACAACAGTCTGTTTCTGTGCCTGAACAGAACAGAACCGTAGAGCACAGGAAAATAATAATAATATAAATACGGCCACCCCTAAAGCAGGAATTGACCCCGCGAAACGCGGGCTCGAAAATTCCTGCACCGTACACAGCAGTACAGTAATTTTCAGCGTTAAGTAGCAGACGAGGCACCTCGGCTATTAACCTTTTAAAGCCTAGCGGTAACTTTCCGTACCACCAGGTTTAACATTAAAAAATTCTACGTGGTGCCGACATTGCGTTTATGTGTTTTGTACGGGTCTCAGAACAAACAGCAACTTTTGCCTTATAAAACATTAAGAGACTGGTTTTTATAACCGAAGCGGAGAGTGTTTACAGCGCGGTACGCACTGAGTCCTTATATAAAACATACGCTTCGCCTTTAAAGGGTTAAGGACAGTCGCTACGGCGTGGAGAAAGATGAGTCGACTCCCGTTAGGTTCAGGACTTACTCCCTTCCCCGCCATGTCTATAGAGTCTTGGGTCTAACTAGCTTCCTACGGAGTAAATCTGGCGGAACGTGAAGCTGTCAACTCTCCTCCATCTAGTGCGGCGTTCTACAGTGTACGTGGTGCCCTCTGTCCCTTAAGGACTTGGTTAGGTACATGTAACTTCCGGTTGTCCAAATGACTTACCGAATAAATGACCAACAAACAAAGTAACTCTTGTATAAGAACGCGAAGATCCAATGGTGTTAATGCCACAGCAGGCCACAGGATAGCGTCACCCACATCTCATCGCCACATCTGTTTAACCAAAAGCTACCTCCAAATTATCCTGCCAACTCTTTTAGACGAGGGTCTCCGCCTGAGCGGCGCATTCTTTTGTTTCCCCTACCAGTAGCGTAGATAAGGTCGACGCACACCCCGTGGTGTGGAGACCCCACGGGTCAGGGGGCACAAAACGCACTGAGTACTAAAACTACGTTGCTTCTTACGGCCAGGATTGCCTTCGTCTCACAGACGCCAGAATTATGTATCCTTGGTACGACATCTGGGAGTGACTTCGCTAATAATTACAGGTAGGGCCAGATTACCGAGTCACTGGGGCCCTCGACCGGTTACGTAAGCGACTGCCCTCCCCCCCCAAATGTACTGCTACAGCTACATGCACAGTCCATCGTAGGTATCAATTACCCGCACGTTACAAGAATATCGTCATTATTTAATATCATACACTAATTCATTCTTCACGAGCATTTTACTTGCAACACTTGCAATTTATTACACGCACCATAAATACTGCAGAACTTCCGGGCAGTTTCACAATCCGCCACTGACCGTCAGTCCACTTCGCCATGTTCACACATACAGCAGATCGTCAATTGCCGACGGATCCACGCCCTTTCTTCTCTCAATGAATGTTTGGATTCCAAATATTTTCGTTAGCCCAGTATGCCCTATCCATCATCCTCCCGCACTTGTCCACTAAAAGGGAGAGGGGCTGTACTAGCTGTAGACTAACGATACCAAAATGGATTCACCCTTGGTTGGTCAGTGTTAGCAACGCGTGCCAATTCCCATTCAATTATACTTGCTTCACTCTCCATTCTTGTGTCTGCCACATCCTTTTATTCTGTATATCTACCCTTTCAATTTCAATTATGTCAGTCGGCTTCCACAGATGGATGTTTCCAGCGAGGCTACTGTGTCGTGTAACAACATAAGGCACAGATCAAACCAAAAACGGAACATCATACTGCGCCCACCTTAAACACAACTTCAACAAACCTAACGTCTTCAACACTGAATACCAGTACGTTGGAATTAGAGGTACATATTGAATGAATGTACTCTGCTTTTACAAATTTAAGACAAAAATTAAGTAACGAAACAAGGGGGGAAAAAAACCTACTGACATACTTTGTTCCTTGCCGAATATACACAAAGGATGAGGTTGGCAGTTGAAGGCGCAACTACGAGCTACGTTAGAAAGAAGTGTGATGGCTACACAAATAAATGTTTCCCACTTGTTCATTTTACGCAGAAGATAAAGCACACGTTTGTTTCAATAAAAGCAGTAACGGGAGGAGGGGAGGGAATGCTGGAGGAGGACGAGGAAATAAATGTATACACGTCTGCAACAGCACACATGCCAATTCTCATGGGTAAGTTAGCAACCGAGCCCATTTTAAAAAATGCATCTTGTAAGCCAGCGAAAACCGTCTCGTCCCGTACCACTGCTCCAGTAACATCGCAGCCAGCGACGTACTGTTTAGCGCGACTTCCATTAATCATACTGGCTGAATTAATGCGTATAAGCGTGCCGCGCCTTTGAACAAGAGACAAATACCCCCTTGCACGAGCAAAATGCACGCAACATATGAGTTTACTGCTACAGGCCTACGTTTAATCCCTTCCCCGTTAAAAGCGGCATTTCTCTATCAGACACATGCATTATTTCTGATCTGAAAGACGTGATAAAACTTGCGTCACGTCACCATTCTGGTCCCCAGAACCTTATGGTGGCGATGTTTGGAAAATTTGTGCACCCCTGTTCATGTTAATCCACTTATTTCGGATGACACTCTCTCTTCAGCACTTCTCTCCGAAACACCTTCAATTCACGATCAGCGACAACGATGCTCAAGAAGTGCCAACAGAATTCTCGTCGGGTTCAACAAATATTCTGATATCAATATCGGTTCAGCCGGTTACTGTCACAAACACGGCTACAGACCTCAGTTACAGGCTGAACGCGATCACTGTCTCGCAGATGGCACTTTCGCCCGACATGCTGTTTTCAATAAAGACAAAGACAGGAATAAGATCCTGCGAATTCCAGCCTGTCAGTTCAGATTCTGTTGATGCGATTCTCAGCTCCTCTGCGCAGAAGACAAATTAAAGGCTCTTGTGAAAGTGAAGTGTCCAAAGGTGCTGCCCGCTGCAGTTTGAGGAAAATGCAGGTAAAAACAGTAACGTAATTAATACGATTAAAGTATTAATCACGACAAGCTGTTAACACTTAGTATGACATGACCGCTTAACGTGCCAATGGTCCAACAATTCTGCCTCAAGGGACAAGGTGGAAGGTAGACATAGCCTATACAAACAGGATCGATCCGCTTTCACAGTTACAGAACATTGGTTCTGTTCCATGTTATTATCTGGGATGTTCAGAAGTAGATCCCAGAATCCAGATTTCCTGAAGCCCCCAGTGGTTTTTAAGAAAATTCCTTGGGCTGATACAGCAGACCTAAGTATGTAATTAACAGTACATTCAAATTTCGTCTAAATCTGTCAGCATGTTCTCAGTTTTAACATGGCGGAGGGCAGACGGACTGCCACTGAGACGGGCGGAAAGATGACGGACACATCGCCCGGCATGACCCTTTTCCCCGAGGAGTTCGTTATCAAAAAACGTACATCCAATTTTAACAAGAACTGAGTTGATTACACAACGACGGATAAACATACGAGAAAATCGACGTACAAAATAACTTACAGTGCTGGGAATAACATAAAATTTCAGTACAAATGTTGTAGCCAGTAACGGAGTCCTCCGTAACATGCACGTTTTCTTGCACACACCAAAATTCTTGCCAGAGGGGACAGAATGTTGTTTTGTTATGCGACTTTGCGTAAATAAAGTGCAATAATCGTGAGGTGTTTTACTGCAATTATATGACGTGTGTCTGCAGTACCCACTCCCGCATGCCCACCAACGCAGTCTCTCTCTCTCTCTCTCTCTCTCTCTCTCTGCCCCCTCCCTCAAATGTTACGACACTACCCGCACAACATCCGCGTCTACACAAAGCTGCTAACCTAACTTCCCTGCATGTGAGTTACTTTTGTCCCTGACTGACTGTCTAAACGTCATCATTACACCCCCATTACGTTACGCAATGCGTACAGCCTCAGATATAAATGGTACGGGCCTGCAACACGTTTCGGAAGTAAAGCGGACCTCACAAAAAGTGTTCTGTAACAGTGCACTCCATGTCAGGAATGAATTTTAAGGGAAAGTACATTTGGCGGTGTGTGTGTGTGTGTGTGTGTGTGTGTGTGTGTGTGTGTGTGTGTGGAAAGCCCCGCAACAGATAAACACACATTACACATACTGGTGTAGGTAACAGCTTAATCAGAGTGAAATGAGACAACAGGCTGTTGTCTCATTTCACTTTGTCATAACCTGTCTCGCATCGGTATGCACAATATCAAGATTTCAACAGCTTAATAGGTAATGCTTCATATCGTAAAGTCATCTAGTCATCCAACGCAGCAGCCAAGCGGTCATCCTTAATTCCGCCTCACTTCGTTCCCACCAATTCCTCTCCCATTCTGCCCCACATCATCCAATCGAATTCGATCCCGTCGCACGACAGCTCCAATCAGTTGAAGAGAAGAAGCAAAAATTGGAGCATCCATGCTGCTCCATGAAGCGTCAGCGCCAACTGGGCTACAAAATCATCAGATAAAGTCAGTGGACGTTTGTAACTATGGAATTTAGACCAGGGACTGGAGCTTGGTTCCAAATGTATGGATCAAATGCACAAATAAATCCTACGTCTCATACGCTTCCGGAAAACGCGAGCACTGTACCCACACATACACAGCCGTCACGAGGCAGTTCCGTTGTCCCGAAGCGTAATACATGCAACTTATCAAACACTTTACCACGACAAATGATGTTGCAATTCCATACACAGTGTTTCAAATGCAAGCCGGGTAGGTTATACCACACACTTATCGTATTCTTTGTTACAGGTTCTTATGAAAAGACATTCCTTTGCTTCAGATAAAATGTAGGGTATTTAGAAAATAACAATATCGAAACAAATATAACCGCTAAACTTTAGGACAGTTTTGTGGAAGTAAATGCTGCACAGCGGACGTAACCAGCGAATGGACACACAGTGTGCTTTGATTAACCCTTTAAAGACGAAGCGTATCTGTTTTATATAAGGACTCAGTGCGTACCGCGCTGTAAACACTCTCCACTTCGGTTATAAAAACGAAACTCTTAATGTTTTATAAGGCAAAAGTTGCTGTTTGTTCTGAGATCCGTACAAAACACATAAACGCACTGTGGGCACCACGTAGAATTTTTTAATGTTAAACCTGGTGGTATGTAAAGTTACCGCTAGGCTTTAAAAGGTTACTTGTGGATCTCTGCAAACACAACCCCCCCCCCCCCCCCCGCGCGGCCAACATGCTACACATCACGGTCGTCTTACATTGTACTCACGCACAACACGCATGAACAGTCACACCACATTCAGTACAGACAAACTGATTTAAAGTTAACTTTTCACCGCGTCATTAAAAATATAATGCAACATTCATGACACGTGGTCCAGGTGATTCCAAACTACATCCGGGCCATAAACCCAAGCAGTTACACGCCCGACTCTCACAAGGGGCAAGTTTCGATTTCAGGGCATTACATACGGGATTTGAGATGGACAACATGGCACTGGGACGAATTTTTCTTCCAGCACTTCAGCTTTCCCCTGCCAGTTCTCATTACACTAATGTTACGTATTCATTAATCATAGAGGAAATGTATAACGCACTCACGCACACGCACACACATACCCCCCCCCCCCCCCCCCAATCACATAAATTATAACGAAAAAGCCTTAACCAAAATCATGTGAAACGTGTTAGCGGGTCTGACCCTCCTTTTTTTTCGGTTCATATACTTTATGGGTCTTTTTAATAGAAGGCATTTTACATCCTTGTCATAATTTGACGGTTGACGGATGCTGGCCACATTGGAATAAATGACGTTTCACACATGATATGATAAACGAACTTTGAAACTACCACCGAGCGGGTTGATGTGGCAGTAAAGAGATCTGTATTCCGAGGGGCGCTGTTTGACCCTTTAGAGCTCCGCCGGTTGACCTGATATTTATCATCGTTTTCTTGAGCCCTTCCAGCGACAGCATCGTCAAATGGGACCACGACCAATTCGCTCAAAATTTGTGAACATCTCGATCAAAGGCCACCTGACACTTTATAAGAGATAACGTTTAAAAACCCCAAACATTTCCGGAATGATTATAGAAGAAGAAAGATGGAGAACAAGAGATTTGGACAAAACAGAATGGGTATCTATTGCCAGGACAACAAGACCAAACTTAACGGGCTGCAATGCTGAAGAAGAAGACGCTTCATAACTTCTGCAGACGAGACAACGTCGTCGAACACTGTAAAATAAAACAAGTCACAGAATTCTGTCTGTAAGGATAATTTTAACACTAACACGCTGAATGTTTAAACGGCTTACAGGTGCACTTACCGTGAGCGGTCACGTGGAACCGGAGATGAACGGCAGCCGTCTCGTGGACTCGCATTCCAGACCATTGTTTTGCCAGGGCAGTAACTTCGCGAGAAATTCGCATCGGAATTTTAAGTCAATTATACAGAACCAATCAAAATGTTGATAATCGGACTGTCAAAATCGACTGACGCGGCGGTTCAAACACATCGCGCAGACACTTGCCTGGCGCTAATTACAACCTGTCGGCTCATGCGAACTCAGATGTCACCGCATTAACGTGGTATTTTTACTGACACACAACTGCAGAGTGTACGACAGCAGACGTCGAGTTGAACTGGCATCATATTACCTTCCAGAGGCTTCATCGATTGCAACTACAGATGACACTGGTTCGGGTTTTAGCTTGTAATCCCCATTCGCCCCCGAAGTAACTCGCCCACTTCCCCCACTCAAATTCCCATTCCATCGGAATGTGGTGGCTGCCCATAGCAAAAACACGAAATCACTAATGGCAGATTTGCATTAACAAATCTACCGACATGAAAGTGCTCCTTATTCCATTCCATCAATCCCTGAGCCGCACTATGCTTGCCCTCACCAGGCGACGTGATGTGTATCACGAGTGTGGCTGCGTCAATACCATTTGCGAGAACTAGCGGAATAAGTACGACAGTAGTAATTCCCGCCTAATTTCCCTCACTGGCCAGCAGGCTACACCCCATACTCTTAACCGTTTCAAACCTGATGCTAACTACAGGTACCAACAGCTATAACATTTAGGATTTCTGTATTTTGTCACACAGTGCACTTAAAATGTTCGTGTGATTCACGCAATAAACACCGACTACTTCACCGAACAGTGTTAAATTATTAGTTTGTATTATGGACAAAAAGAGTGTTCTCTGTTGGGTACGAAATTCATGTTTTACATAAAATCCAAATGAACGTCTCAAAATGTTTCATTTCCACGATACCTCACAAACGCACGCACCTATATCATCTATTCCAGTTCCTCTAACATGCGGTAAGTTGGCGGGAAGTGTGTGCAGCCAGTCCCCCACTTAGTAACATCCTGAATTCTACTGTACAAAATAAATTTTTACTAGCTAATACTAAGATTTGTCCATCCCAGTGACCGCGACGTCTATGGCGTGTGTCTGTGGCCGCTCGCTTGCTGGGACTGCGGGTTCGAATCCTACCGGGGCATGGATGTTTGTCTCTTGTGACCGTTGTCAGGTAGAAGTCTCTGCGTCGGCCTGATCACTCGTCCAGAGGAGTCCTACCGAGTGTGGTGTGTCTGAGTGTGATCTCGGTACCTCACCAATGAAAAGGCCCTGGCCCACTAGAGGCTGCTGCGCCACTGGAAGGGGGGGGGGATATATATAGGCCTATATCTCCTTTGGTGTAGAGGCCCCACGCGGCGTAGCAGTCATGTTACAGGACCCACGCATTACCACCATGGTCATTACGCTTTATGGCACTTACATTATTGATTACAATCCAGCTAAAACTAGTACGGTGGCACCGCCCCACAAATAACTACAAGTGCACTACCTTGGCACAACACGTCAGTTGTTCTGTGTGTTAGAATTGCTAGAAATGCATAGAACTTCATGAATAAGGTGATTTATTTATAAACCAAAGCAACCCTCAATACTGAGGGCCGAAATGAACTAGTTGCCATCCCTTGGGATTTGTTACGGTCAGTCTGGTGGCATAACAGATCATTCTCCCGACTTCTCTGGTTTCCCCCTGCAAGTATCATTCCACCAACGCTCCACACTCCATGGCATTCATCTGCCACAGACGCACTATACAATCCTAGCAACTGACACCTTCGACACATATCAACCTTCGTATTAACGAATCCAGGAATCGACCTCAGGCCATCTCGACATAGACCTACATGTGGGATTTGAAGCTCTTGCAGCAATGTCAAGAGTCCTGGGACACTGACTTAACCTTTTAAAGCCTAGCGGTAACTTTACGTACCGCCAGGTTTAACATTAAAAAATTCTACGTGGTGCCCACATTGCGTTTATGTGTTTTGTACGGATCTCAGAACAAACAGCAACTTTTGCCTTATAAAACATTAAGAGACTGGTTTTTATAACCGAAGTGGAGAGTGTCTACAGCGCGGTACGCACTGAGTCCTTATATAAAACAGATACGCTTCGTCTTTAAAGGGTTAAAATAAGCCACGTCCACTGCCTTCGAGAACCACTGCACTTCACGGTTCACAGCCGTTCTCGCATTTCACACCATACAAACTGCAGGTAATGAAGAGACTTCAAAAGGCGCAGAAAGTAACACGCCAAGGGAAATGTAAAGTTCTATGCGTTCTTAACCTTGGTATTAAAAGCAGTTAATCGGCCAGCTTTACGCTGAGTCCACTTGACCCCCAGGGAAGGAGTTCTGAACATTTACTTGACCCGAGGCTGACTGAAGCCAGGCCATGTTTCCAAGACAAACACTGTCCTGGCACTACCGGGAACGGAACTCAAGTCACACAGCTGCCACTTCACTGTGCTGCTGCGAGCCACGCTGTATTCGTAACTTTTCAAATTACTGGATATGTTTTGCGGTCAGGCCTGTATGTGTCAGTTCTGTTATTCCGCGAATTAAATGTGCATGGTACCAGTTGTTAACGCCATGTAACACGTGCAGATAGGCACGTGTGGGGCCCCCAAGCACCCGACTTTAAGAACAAAACGTCTCGTGCCAAGTGATGGAAAATGACAGCGCACATCCCTTCCTTTCAGCTCTGATCCATTATGAAGTCCACAACTTGTAACTCGTTCTTTTCAATCAGCCCCAACTAACATAGTTGGAAAGTCCCTAATTAAATCTAGGGCAATAAATTTTGTCAACTTTAATTCCATAAGAACCATAAACTGTTTCTGAATTCCCAGACGACATTTTATTAATTACGAACTCTGCTGTGATGATTCACAAATTAATTTTTGTGTAGTACAGAAATGCGAAGGGCGAACTACGGAATTATTACAGGCTTAAACTAAGAGAAGACACACACAAAACGTCTGTATGAAGAACTCTTTCAGAATTAATTCTGAAACAGGACAGCGCAGAACGCATAATCTGCAATGGCTAAAATTAATACCACTGCAATTTAGCGGAACCATTCATATATTTATTCATAAAATACGGAAAGGTGAATCTCTGGCATTAGGTACTTAAAATTTACATTTCTTTTTAATTTTATTACAACTCTTTACATCATTCATATGCCATTCGAGTTAGCAGCACACGTGTCAGCCTCCATCTCTCGAATCGTATACAAAAGCAGCGGATTTTGACGTTTGTTGGAAATAACTACTTGATGATAAAATGTTGTGCTAATTAATAACCGTAACGACAGACGTTACGTAAGACATAGCAGGAACTGGCTGCAGACGCATAAATAAAGAAGGACAGCGACGGAAGGGTGAAATTAAGGTGATTATGGAGAACTAGTCTGAGAAGACTAAAGACACTGGCTCAGGTTTCGTGTCCGATGACGCTCTTCGGTATTAGCCGTGTGGAAACTGCTGGTTCTGCCACCAGAGCGCTCCCTATTACACCACATAGAGTTTTCAAATTACAAGGCTGCAGATATGCTTGTAAAAGCGAAAGGGTCAACATTTAAGCAAGCGCGTACGTCGCACTTCGCGGAGTCACTCGCAACATACCACAGCCTGTTACTGCTTCCTTGCAGTGCGCTTGTAGTGACGGACTCCTTAGGTTCTTAATCGAATCATATGCTGAAAAAAGTAATCGTACGGTGAATTACACCCAAAATATTTTCAGTGCTGATGATCCTAGGAAGTCGAAGAACGAACGACGTTAAAGATAAAAGACTTTTGCAGTAAGCCATCGGTATTGGACTCAGAGAAGAGTATAAGACGGAGTAGAATGACAAGAAGAATAATGAGGTGATTAATGGGTCTTGCTTAGAGAGAAGTCGAAGGAAATCTTCGGCCCGTTTAGCTGCACAGTGTGGCGTGTCAGTGGGGTCAGTTCACAATATGACATTTCTCAAAATACAGCCACATAATGTAACTACCGTTCAGAGACTCGCTAACCCTGACAGCGGCCATAGAATTCGTTGCTGTAATCCATGCAGGGTGGAACTGTTGCTACAACCACAAGTGGTTCTTCTGATGACGAACCATAGATGTATTTAAGGGGGCGTGGGATTCACCCAGTATCCCGAAATATGTGTGACTGGATGTGAAGCTTACCTGCAAGCAGAGGGACGTTACTTCGAACACCTTTTGTGATTTAAAGAAACGTCGTATGGAGAGATGACGATACGCAGTACGCCGTTAATAGACGGAAGACTTGCAGGTTCTTGGCCACCGCGCTTATGTAACGTCACATAATTAAAACCCTGTATCTTGCAGCGTAACTTACACCATTATAGGATCAAACACTGTGAAAAAGAGAGAGTAACGTACATACCCTAATGACAGAAAAATTCCTTCCTTAAAATAATGCGTTTTGTCCTACTTGTTGCTCCAGAAGTGTGCGTTGGTGGCAGCAGGTATAATCGACGCGGCGCCCAAAGAAGATAAACGAATGAGAACACTTACCTGTAAAAAAAACAGAAACACAATTAGGAAAACATGCGATTGACAGGATACAGAGTGATACAAAAATCACCTGACACCCGATGCTTAACAACAGAAAAAACGGTGATAATAACAGGCAGCTTTTTGAGACACTACGTGAAAGCGCTACGGGCAGGCTCCGACAATGTGCCAATGTAAAAGGAACACACTATGAACATCTGAAGCAGTCAATAAATGTAAGTGCTGTGTCAGTGAAGTTCAGTCAATACGTTGCTTCTACTGTCAACTGACCTTTTGCAACACCCTATATTTTAAATTCAGCCTAAGTTTCTGACATAACATTTTCATAAAATACTTTCGTGTGCCTGAAAACAGCATAGATCCATTGTAAATGACACTTAAAGCTAAGAGACAACGGAAATTGGGTGTTTCATCCTGTTTCATGAGACGCTCATATCAAAAGGCCTTCTAATTTGGGCGCACAAAAGATATTACCCCGTAACAATTTGTAAATTTCCGTACGTCATGTTCATTTCAGTCAATTTATGTGGCACACAAGCCCGCAGAACTTCACAAAATTCTAAAGCACCACAATGAAACTAAGGAGGTCCATTGTGCTTCTACAATGCAATTCTGCTTTGCGGTAAAATCTTAACTATAAGCAAACACACGAGATTTCCATCGTCTTCCAAATGAGTTGGAAACCAGAAGCAGGTTAACACCATCTGAAAATTCCGTACATAATAACGATGTGTTTTTAAGTAACTCCACGCCGCAGAGTCCTTCTCGAGAAGCTAATAGTTCCTCAGCTAGTCAAGAAATTTCCCGTGTTTTATGGAACCCGGAGGTTCAATACCGCATTCATGACAGCCTTCCACCTGTCCTTATCCTGGGCCAGATCAATTCAGTCCGCGCCCTTTACCTACCGCTTCAAGATCCATTCTAATATTATCCTCCCAACTGTGCCTAGGTCTCCCAAGTGGACATTTCCCGTCAGGTTTCCCCACAAGAAACCTGTAAGCACCTCTCTTCACCCCTGTAAGTGCCACACGTCCACCAATCTCACTCTTCTTTATTTGTTCACCCGACAAACACTTCGTGAGGTGGCCGCTGTATTTTTACATTTACATTTACAAAACACCAGCATAACCACAAGGCAGATGGTCATGTGATGGCAAGTATAAACGTTACTTGTCCTGCAACTAGCGCGTATTTGAAAGTATTTCAGTACACCAGAGGTTAACAAGCTGCGCTGCTGTACGCCACATTCCAATTTAAGGCACTGTCCAGGTCCCTTCCATCAGTTCTCTCTAATAGGATTAAATAGGATTAAAGAAAAATCTCACAAACTCTTCCTTGCGGTGGCCCACCGTCCCACAGGACACTAAGTCATTCATCATCATCATCGTCGTCGTCGTAAAGTTGTGCGCGCGTGTGTGCGCGCGCGCCCTTATTATATATGAGAAGCTTTCCCTGTGAACGTCATGAAAGCATGTGAGGACGTGGAACTATACCTCCACTCATTCTTAATCTCGGGTGGATGATCACTTTCTGGATTCTTTATCCCCGGGGAAAGAGGTCCTGGTATTGTATCCATTAAATAGGAGACTGGATGCACCCCTGGGTCTGTCTGGACGCTTTGCAGGAACAAATTTAGATTCAAGATTGCGTAGACTACGCTATTTTGAGATATTCTCGAAATCTGCTAAGAAACACCTACGGTACGGAACCACCACACATTGGATCTTTGTAGTCAGCATACGCTGTGAAAGCCAAGGGCCGGAAAATTGTTCAGGGTGGATGCCCGGCGTTTGGTTTTCAAAAAGAGGAAGAAGTCCTTCCCCGCCAAGTCCGAGCCGTTCCTGGAGCCGTCTGGCCTCACATGTAGTGGATACCAGGGGGTAAGTCGGCTAGAGAGTGACGCTGAACTACCACCTACACATTATAATGGTTAAAAACACGCAAAGTTTGAATTTCCTACTCTCCCATGCGGCTGGCATTATTTTCATTTACACGAAGGGAAGAATCAACTTTATCCCATCTGTATATTTACTTGAAAAACGTTCTTTCACACTGCCAGTGATTGTGAACAACCGGGGAACTTCATCCGATTTCAACACACAGTCAGTGCTGTCATATTAAGTAATTTATTGTACGAACGCATTCCTCGGCAGCTACACGACACCGCTTCCCGTTGCTGTAGGAAGATGCACGATGTTGCTACAAAAAATATAAGCATTAATCAACTTGGCGTTTTCGGAAAATGAAGGAGGGAAGCACGACGGCCGAAGGCAACGGTTATTCTTGATTAAAACTCGGATGTTGATCAAAATATCAGAGGAGATCAAGGTATACATCGTAGCTTGCAATCTATGTCTTCAGATCCAATCTTGCCAACCTAACATCCCCCTGTGCTTCGTCTACACCAACCCACTCATAGCGTTCTGCTAATACAGTACAACACAACGAACGAGGAGGGCCTCAACATTCAGTCTGTTTACTTGGCAGTGAAAGTTGAAAGCGTAAGGCGATTGCAGGATTTAGTTTTACGGCGTACGTAGTGATCTCCTTAACAAGACCATACCCTCATACACGTATTACGAAGCCACAATAGGTTATGTCTTTGCTACAAATTACATGGCCGGAAATTTAGTAACCAAACAGAGACACGGCATTAAGTGAAAATGCTTTCTCCAGTGACAGTGCGATATTTCCGAAACGAATGTATGTTATTGCGTGTGCACTAACCAGGGCTGTGGAGTCGGAGTCGGAGTCGTGGTTTCCGAGTCGGAAGGAATTTTACGTGGAGTCGGAGTCGGTAAAAATGTACCGACTCCGACTCCGACTTCAGTCTAAAATCTTAACTAGATGCTCCAACTCCAGAGCTCTGACAGCTACAGTAACAATTAGACTTATACTTAAATATAGGTTATAAGTCATAAAAGTAGCCTGATGATTCACGTGGTGGCGATGAAATGTCTTACAGGTATACCGTTATTAATATATATTGAGCTTTTATCAAGGAGTCGGAGTTTTAAGAATTGAGGAGTCGGAAGTTTTAAAAACCGAGGAGTTGGAGCAGGAGCTTTTGTGTACCGACTCTACAGCCCTGGCACTAACAACGAAGCTGGTAAACAGGCATCAAAAGAGTGTGTGTGTACGATTATCTGAATGCAAAACATTACGTCATCATTCATTCCTACTTGCAAACTTTAACCGCACAGTTTCCGAATAACAATGTCATAGCTGTGTTTTCACATCACAGTAATAATTCAGAATATTGATACCAGGAACACAAAACCTAAACTACGACATCAATCCACTGACTAAATTACGCGACATTTTTCACGTGTAACATTCAGCTAATTAAAACAACTTAACAGAAGTAGCAGCTACAGATTTTTAAAACATAACATTTACATTAACAATACATATATCAGAAATATCGGCCTTTCTCTTCACAAATCCTACTTTACACTGCAAATAATGAATGTTTTTGTGATTTGATATAGCTGATGACGGCCAAAAGGCCGAAACATGTAGCACAGATTATTAAATAACATATACAGTGTTGTGGTAGCAGGCATATTCTCTTACTTCTAACTTTAAGTAATCATTCAGTATTTCGTTTCCAGAACAGTTATGGCATCCAAATGACTTCTCGTTCCGCTAGTGGTCAAAACTTAGCTAGCTGCAACGAAGGCAGCTACGAATTCTTTCCATATAAATGAACCCACTACAATGACCGCTGACTGTCGTGGGTGTCGCCGTCCGTTGAGGGTCCTGCTTGTACCCACGAAGTGCGTGACATATTTCAAGGGAAGTTTTGAAGAAATTCAGATCACAGCCACACAGACGCACTTGGCAGTACGGTTCTCCCTTCATTACCCACACTTCGTCACTCCTCTAAAGATGATTAATTACCGGCCATGTAGGCAGGAGATTGAAACCCTTGTTTAACTTTAAAATTTACATAAACATGACCTTTAATTCTGCCATCCGTGGTGGGTCCTTTGCATTCAATCTCTTGTCCGATAACTATCTAAAATTTCTGAATCCCTTTTGTCCTTCTATCCATCCTGTAATCTAGGGTGACAACTTCGACACATTTCTGTCCAGTGATTGGTCGAGCAACGAAAAGGTCTACTTTCTTTGGCTGACCAATTTGGGGGGGGGGGGGGGGGGATATGGGTGTTGACT
>BLKM01000900.1:5472206-5496539 GCA_013340265.1 Coptotermes formosanus | reverse complement strand
ACTTTACGTAATTCTAATAGGCTGAACTTAATTAAGTTTTCCGTCGGAAAAAAAGCGCCCACACTAAGTATAGTTGAAAGTCACATGTGCCCGTTCAGAGGTTAAAACCACGTATTTGCAAACGCAAACAAAACGTTAAAGTAAACAGCCAAAACATCCGGTTCTTACTACACGTTTCAAAGCTGTCACGATCGGATGGACATGGGTGAAATAACAAAGGGCAGAGGGGCAGGAAGTCCTGCTGCAATTAGGGTGCGGACAAAAAAAAAGAAAGAAAAAGTTTCCCGTCCTCACGTAGAGGGGCGGTCCGGCTGGGACTCGAACTCAGTCAATGTTCGGCTACGTGCGTTCGTATCCACACAGCGGCATTTAGATTTAAGTCGGGTAAGACCATACATTACCCACGAGTTCATATGTTCTCCTGCTAGTTCATTCCTTCACGTGCCAATATTCTTCTTAGCACCACCCCCTCTGACATCAGTTTATGTTCTTTAAAATTTTAAGCGTTGTTATTTACGCGGACAAAATTAGAACACTTTTAATTAGCTACTGTCGCACACAGACATCCCCTTCGGTCAATATTCTGTCACACTGCACACGAAAAGGGACATCCCGATAGGATTAGGCGTGTAATTACGTAACAGACAGCGAATATTCGGTCTCATTACAAACGAATCCACATATTTTGCCCCTATCTACCAGCTATGGACTGCGTATCGCTCTGCTGGGTGCTGTAACCAATATTTTTATTGACCACTTTTTATTCCGTGTTCCATTAAATCCGACAGCAAAAGAATAACTGCCTTACAGCCCACAGTGTAGTCTACTTGTTTACACAGTGCAGGGTTAATAACCGTCTCCACTGCGTCTCATTGCAAAACGACAGGGAAAAATGCAGTCTTATACTACCTAATGGCTTTTACTCTTTGACCGATAAACTGGAGAATAATAGGACCAGTTTTATTCTTCTCACAACATACTTTCTAACGCTAGGCGTGAATGCGTGTACAGCTGTAGATACAAGACTTAAGAATTGCGGAGTCTATAAATATTACTTAAGAAGCAAAACATTCACTTGTAAGCCTCGGGTTTAGATCGAGGCTTTAGCGGGTATCTGCATTCCCGTATCATAGCTCATGGTGGCGTGCTTAAAAAGTCTGTTCTCTCTTGACTTTATCGTTATATCCATAAGAGTAATGCTGCAGAAAGGTTACCAGAGTAGGAAAATGAAGTTACGTAACAACAACTAACAGCAAATATTGCAGTGATAAGACCGAGGGCGATGGGGTAGTCAGAGAACGTAGCACGCCTGACACAAGTAATATATACAGAATTTTAATTGTAAATCCCGAAGAAAATTAGCCATTTGGGAGCAAAGTCTGAATATAGGAGGATAACATTACAAGCGATCTCAAACAACAGGGCCCTTGTGTATGAACTGCTTTCAACTAGCTCAGCGTGAGTGCATTGGCGATGGCTAGCGGACACAAGAATTGCGGATTTTTAAAACCAAGTCAGCCACTGTTACTTTCTTAAGAAGACCTCTCCGCCACTGACACTGTGTATCAGAAGCCTTCACTCGCTTATGGCACGTACGGTAGCAACAAACGTGTGACGTACAATTAACATGTTTTGAAACCTTGACATTTTCACGGATCGGGCTACAACAGGATACTTGCAAACGTGTTCGCAGCCTTTTCTTTGCAACGTGACCATTCGGATCACATGTTGTCGGCCTTTTGCTTCTCAAGCTCAACTTAACGCAAGGTCTAAAAATGACAGATCTGAAGCACTTCCCGGCCGGCACCATGACATTACTGAACACCATCTGCACATCTCCTCTCAACAGCGAATGGATATTCCCCATAAATATGAAATCGGTTTTTCTCACTATCCTGAATTCCTAATTCTACTACGTGCTCGTAATATTCCCCATTTGACAGCTCATATAGAAGTAATTAATACTGATAAAGTTCACTCATTGTTAGTTATTTAACCACGCTTTATAAATTGTTCAGTGGCACAAAATCTGTCTTCAAATTTTGATAGCTACTAAAATGATCTTACGGAAAACGAAAGCGTTCATTATCTTATTCACAAAATCAAGTTCAATTCAATCACTTCTATGCACAGGTCTTCCACGTGGTCTCTTAGCGACGTTCTACGAACAAAATTCTACAATTCCAATACTTTCTACATGCCCCGTTAATCTCATAATACTGGATTTAAAAATTCTAGATGAAAAGTAAAAAAAAAATTAAGATCTTCACGTTGATTTCTCTCCACGCTGCTGTTACTTCCCCTTACATAGGACCATATGCTTCAGTCATTCTTTCTGTGCAGGCAATTGTCACATCACACCAAAGAAGATATCCAATTACTGATCCAAGAATGGCCAAGCTACACCAGGTACTGCTGTGATATCAGCAAATAACAGCGTGTGTCTGGTCTGTCTGTCTGGTAGGATACGCTCATGAGACATGTTCCATTCTTGTGACTTTGGAAGAAACAGAGCCTCGCCATCTCATCACTGCAGTCAGATGTAGCTTGTGTGAAGTCAGCACTGACCGAACTTGCTCGGTTTTCACATTACGTTCTGCAAGACTGCAGCACAACTGTTTGAACTCGAGGGCAACTTGGACATGTAATGATATAACTGGCGGCAAGCTGACAGGCCTCAGACATCGATCTTGGAAAACTTTCCCTCGAGTTTCCAGCCCGATAACAAGTTTTAGCTGTTGCTAAGGGGATGGGAACACAGCCTTCGTCTTACTAACCATGTCAAAATCATTGCTTTTCACTGCTGCCTGCTACTAGATCAGCTAGCTGGGAGGTGCCTCGTCTCCCCAAACTTCCCTATTCGCAATCTAAAATTGATTTGTGGGTTAAGTGAGTTTCGAACTGCACAGATTGTATAATGTCGAACAGAAGCGTGCTTGATGGGTCGGATAGGATCAGGAAGGAAGCGGTAGTGGAGTATTTCAAGGTAACATACCAGCATTTGTACTCGCAACACAATAAAATCGTCAAAGCAGTCGATCCACGGGACGAGGTACGAACTCAGGCCCTCGGCGAGTACATCTGCTCACAATTAACTGTGCCGTTCGGTATGAAAATTCAAATCTGTTGGTAGTCCCGTCATTCAACAGTTAACACTAACCCTATAAAGATGGAAAGAAATGGAAGTGCTCTTCTATCAAATTCTGCCCAATTTACGAAAGAACACTGCTTCCTGCAAGATCACCAGGCTTCGCCCGTTTGTCCTTCTGGTAAGAGCAACATGCAGATGAAGATTTATGGAGGATTGGTAGGATGATATTGAAAGGAAAAACAGAACTACTCTGAGAAGAACCTGTCCCAGTGTCACGTTGTCTACCACACACCTCAATACCAACTGGCCTGGGATGAACCCGCGTCTCCACGGTGACAGGTCCGCACCGCCAGAGCCATGGCACGGCCTGGAGGCGAAAATTAACCTACATTACATTTAAACATTCAGTTCGTACCACCTAGTAAACACACAGTCTCCATTATAACACCAGTTTGTGATGTACAAGGAAACAATCGCTGTTTTTTCCGAGATCCATTAAAATCACAACAATACACTCTGTGGGTCGAATGTAGAATTCTCAGACGTTAAACCTGGTAGTATGTAAAGTGACTGCTGGATTTTAAAGGGTTACCAGGGATTACATGCCCATGTGGGACTGGTGGTGTGGACAAAGTGGCACTGGGACAGGTCTTTCTCCGAGTACTTGTCAAACTTGGCTTTGGTATAAAAGCCGGAATCTGTAGCAATACCCTGTAAATGAAAGGTGTTTACCAATGAACAAGAGTTGTGTCGACTGACTTAAAGAGATCTCGGTTGCATATTAGAAAACACAACGGAATGCCATACGCTAAGATTGAACTGGCTCAGTGCATGATCCAATATGGGCATTTCTCAACACGGAGGTAAAACTTTAGAATTACTGGACCAGGTGGAACACTAGGAGTTTGCAAGCAAACCCTTTCATGGTGGTGGTAACCGCTCTCTTTCCAGGACGCCGTCTACGTGGCGTCAGTTCTACTGTGCCATCTCGTTCAAATAACGAAGGCGCAGCGTAAATTTTGTAGAGTGAAAATGAACAGGTGCCGATCCCAGTGGCCGCGCGGTATAAGGCGTAGTTCTGCGGCCGAGCGCTTGCTGGGATCGTGGGTTCGAATCCCACCAGGGGCATGGATGTTTGTCTTGTACAGTGTTTGTGTTGTCAGGTAGGGGTCTCTGCGACAGGCCGATCCCTCATCCAGAGGAGTCCTACCGACTGTGGTGTGTGTCTGACTGTGATCAAGTGAAAATAAACAACCTCGACACCTACTGTGAACAAGCAGGTAAAAGAGGAAACGACTAAGAAGAAGAAGAAAATGAATAGGTTCAAGAGGTAACAAAAAGGATGAAGTTGTCCTTGTCCATATCCACGCCATGAAGGCATATAGGGGGAGCAGAGGTATAGATCCTTTCGTTCTTAACCTCAGCACTAGCTGGGAGGTCAAATTCACAACCACTGCTTTCCTACCGGGACAGAAATCTGGTACCCATTTAACAGAACGTTGGGTCAGCCTCAGAGCCAGTATGGACTTTTTGGAGAAGAGACCACGCAACAAATAAAATTAAAACAATTTTCGCAAATGTAGTTACTGTATTTGTCAAACGCCGGTAGTAACACTACAGCATCACGCGGATACGTTTCACAGCGTCTGCTGCTCAACAATAAATATGTCAAATTGTAGTAAATGCTGTCGATCTTAATTGGTCCATGACTCGGTAGCAGCAGGCACGTTTGATTCCACTCGCCCGCGGAGAGATCCTGCAGCCCTAATTGTTTCTCGTTAGCTTACACCCCAACCCTCTGTTCCACCCTTGTAGGCTAATTCTGAGCCAGCTTCATACTCATTAGCAGTCAGTCTCTCGTCTCAGCTCCTTTCTCCCACTCTCTCCGTGATGATGCTGTGTCGATTTTGGGAAATTTTCCCCTAATTGAAACCTAATAGCTCGCATTTAATTCCCCCTCCTGCTTCTCACTTCCCTTTCCTTCCCAACCCCTCATCACCACTAGTAATGCTCGTGGAGATGCCATCGCCTTTAAATTCAACTATATCATACACTTACTATGTTTAACAGAAGCGCCAACTGCTCGCGTACGGCACAGACCGATGATAGAATATGTGATTCATCCCATTTGTTATGTACGCAAGGAAACCAGTATACACATCCGTCAAAAACAACACTTGCTTATTAAAAACCGAGACCTCCATTTTTAATAATATTACATATGCCGGACGGATGAAAAGATGTGACAGGCAATCCAAGGGTTTCGGACACACATAATAGTAGGCTTAGGCCGCAATATCCCCAACAGATTACCTACAATAGCCTGCAATAGTACGGTTCTGATGTCCTTCAACTCCCCCCAATCCTTCTCATAGGAATTGTTCTTCAAAAAAACTCACGGGACGTGGGATTTCGCAACACAGTAATATAAAAAAGAACTGTACTCATGTGGAATGTGTTTGTTTTTATTTGAATCTACTAACGCACATGCCAGATTTCGTATCTGCTTTTAGGTCGCCTGTAAGGATAACTTTTGACCGGCCATAACTTATCGAACGAACGACCAACTTAGCAACGTTTCCACCTAAGGTTGCTGGATAGTACAATGGTACAGCCAAACCCTAACCATCATCTCTGCTTGGTACGAATGCTTTTCGTGATATTTCCCTATAAAAATGTCTAGTTCAGTTATTTTTCGTTTTGTACCTGTATAGTTCTGCAACGAGGTTTTTGTATTATATAAAGGATTTGCTTATCCTGGTGCTTGGTGTGTCTGTTTTGTGTATCGGTTATACAGCTAGTGTTATGAGGCAATTTGTTTCTCAGGATGATATGGTCGGTATTTGTGGGTGACGTCCGCCTGCAAAAAGGAATAACGGGGAACATGTTTCGAACACTGTACGCTGCAAAAAGAGTTGGTACATTTTGAGATCTTCGTTCTTCTGGGACGTTACGCAGCGTACACTGGACTGCCTGACCCTTGATGATGGGACCGATAGGTTGTCCCGAAACGTCGGTAAATCACTACTAATCTGTACGCTGCGTTTCATCCTACAAGAGCGAAAATGTCATTTATACAGTGGCGGAAGCCTGAAATCACACTTGGTACATTTTCATTTGTTTATGGTTAAAGATGACGGTAGATCCTGTCCACGTCATGGAGGCGTATAGGAGGGACAGAGGTACAGCATCACTCATGCTTAACGTTTTAAGGCCTGGCGGTAACTTTACGTACCACCAGGTTTAACATTAAAAAATTCTACGTGGTGCCCACATTGCGTTTATGTGTTTTGTACGGATCTCAGAACAAACAGCAACTTTTGCCTTATAAAACATGAAGAGACTGGTTTTTATAACCGAAGTGGAGAGTGTTTACAGCGCGGTACGCACTGAGTCCCTACATAAAACAGATACGCTTCTTCTTTAAAGGGCTAATCTCAGTGCTAGATGCCGGTGAGCTTCTTTGTGGTTTATTCATTTAAGTTCTTATCATTTATTTAACAACACTGTAAGTAGCTCTGGCTACACTGAACAATGGTCAGTGAATAACGCAGTGCAAAGAACGCGTAACGATAGGATCATGGCTTAAACGGGAGGTTCTACCTCGCACTTTACCTGGAAAAGACACTGAGAATGTTCTGGTTGACACCTGAGCCCGGGACATCCGAATTCGTAACGCCAACTACTCGAACGCGAACCCAGACGACAGTTTATGCAGTTATTTAGGCGATGCTTTTAGCTCTTCTCGTCTTACAACGCGTATCACAGAAATATTCTGCATAGATAATGACGGTGTCGATGCCAGTTGCCGCGCGGTCTAAGGCGTACGTCTGCGGCCGTTCGCTTGCTGGAATTGCGGGTTCGAAACCCTTCGGGGGCATGGATGTCTGTTTCTTGTGAGTGTTGTGTGTTGTTAGGTACAGGTCTCTGCGACGGGCCGATCCCTCGTCCAGAGTAGTCGTACAGTGTGTGTGTGTGTGTGTGTGTGTGTGTGTGTGTGTGTGTGTGTGTGTGTGTGTGTGTGTGTGTGTTTCAGTGAGTGTGTTCAGGTGCAACAATGACCCTCCACACCTACAGTGAGTAGACAGAAGAGGTCATACTAAGAAGAAGAAGAAGAAAAAGACGATAATGGCGGTAAGGAATATGTGTAAATAAATACAGCATTTATTGGGGCAGACCTAAGCTAGTCCTACGTGAGGACGGGCGTGCAGTTACCAAGCGCTGCAGATTCTGACGACAGTAAACACAGCTGAAATAAAGCAATGTGACGTTCAAATCAACATCCGTACACAGTTACGACAGCATTTATCTCAGATGGAATAAGCCCCGAAGAATCTCCACAGCAGCATAAAATACCTACAGCTAGTGCCCACGTGCTTTCAGCTTCACATACACTACCGAGTCAATGACAAATAAAGGTAACATATGAATATCACATCAACGACAACCAAAACAACAACCAAAAAGGTGCACAATGTGTCATTTGACAAAGCTGGTGTTCATTTATTCTGTAGTGTGTCTTACGAAGTGTCCACAGCCACTTCCGAAGCGAGTTCTCCACGGAGTGGGAGCTAGTGCCTTCGCTTTCATTTTTCTTCCCTTAAGGTCATCCAGCAGCTGCTTACGTCTTCTTCCTCGTCTTATCGTTACTTCTATCCTACCCTCTTTCCTTCAATAATGTGTTTTAGAAGGCAGTTCCTACGCAAGATGTGACCAATCCAGTTGGCCTTACTTATTTTTATTGTATTATTCTTTTTATTATTGTTGACTAATACTTCATTTCTCACAAGATTGGTCCAACAGGTTAAACTCGTTTCGTGTATGTTTATTTTACATGTGTAAATTAGTAGGTATTTATTGCCAGGCACTTGGTACACTCCCTGCCAAAAATTAAATACATCTCAAACGGATAATTAAAGTAATAATATCAATAACACGTTTCATATATCTTGCCTTAGGGGACATCACTATTCTGGTGTTTTAGTAAAAATAAGTAAATAAACATGGAAAAAAGAAAGCACAATAACGTTTCTTGACGACGTGTACAAAATTCTATGAACGAGGATGCATTCATATCAAGGAAACCCCTCGCTAAATTATCTTGTCCTTCCTCCCTTCCTTCCTTACAGCCTCGTGACAGATAGGAGAACACAGCGATGTGCTGTGCTGTGTGACGCATACGGAAATGTACGATTGGCTTTCACAGGCTTAATCACAATTCGTCACGACAGGCGTCAATAATATACAAACACGACTGATATCGCATCCTTCCGTTTATAAACCACAAATTTAATTACAACCAAACATACTTCAGTATTCGCTTCAAAAAATGAAAACACTTTTTTAAAGTCTTGCTTAATTTTTTAAATTATCCCGTTCGAGTTTACACTGTTTCTGAAGATCAGTTAAAAAACCGCAGTTAGAAATACGAAGTAATGTCTCTTTATAAAGTTGTGTGGTATAATAAATAAGCAAATGTAATACGCTCCATATCCGTTCACTGTATCACACAAACAATAATAATCACAAACTAATGCACAAAAAGTATATTATCTTCACTATAAAAACCTCCTACACGTTTCGACCCCGCTGGGTCATCTTCAGGGAGAACAGTTTCGTTACACTAGGGTTGCACTTGTATAGTTGAGTGAGAATGTGCCATTGACTTCGCACTCCGTTGAGAGGGAGTGTGAACTCTCCGCGGTCAGGGTATGAACTCACTCAACTGTATGAACTCACCTAACTGTATAAGTGCAACCCTAGTGCAACGAAACTGTTCTCCCTGAAGATGAACCAGCGGGGTCGAAACATGTACGAGGTTTTTATAGTGAAGATAAAACACTTTTTGTGCATTAGTTGGTGATTATTATTTTTTGAATAAATAAGCAGTTTAATCAATGCCATAGGTACCAGCTGAATTTATTTCCGTGGTGTATGTTGCGCTATCTCGAGCAATGGTATTCACAAACACATCACTATTATTCATTATCTGGGAAATGCGTTTGGGCCGAACATGGCCTGAGGATGGAACCTGCAGGCCCAGAAATACTGGCCGTGAAGTTGACAGATGTCATTCTGACACAATACACACGTCGACATCTATGTTTTAAGAGAAACAGAGGCCTCCGTTTGTGTGTGTGCGCGCGCGTGCATGTGTGTGTGTGTGTCTGTGTGTGTGCGTGCGTGTGTGTCTGTGATATACTTTCTTTCCACTACATTCAAAATAAATAACGCTCTTTCAGAACGTAGAATGGAACTAATGCGATTTTGGTATCAGGTAAAATAGTCGGTATGAAACTTCGAAAGTGTCCCTAAACTTACTGCTAGCATTAAGCTCGCTAAGCTCCTTATCTATACATCGCAAATTCCCACCACATCTCAAGACCCTGATTTCGTACCGCTCACGGAAAACAGGAACAATACTGCCACTTTCAACGGGACGTTCAGCGTTAGCTCACGATTGTGGAAAATTTAATGTAAGTAAACTTGATCTTGGTTTCAGAGACTGAACAAACAATGATAAACACTTCACTATATAAAGTTCCAGAAAAGTTTGTGGGGAAGTCTAATATGATTATTTCACTAGTCCTCTGAAGAACATACTTCAGACTCGGCAAACCGTTTCAAAGACAGTGCCGGTATTCCAACGCTTTTTAAGTGCCAAAATCTGTTAAATTTCGCGTAAAGTTTGAAGGCCACGACGCGGTTACTATATGTACCACCAGGTTTAACATTCAAACATTCTACATTCTGCCCACAGACGTTCTGTATGGATCTCAGGGTAAACAGCGCGTTTTAACCTACACAGAATTAACTGATCGAGTGTTAATAACAAAGGAGTGTGTTTACTGCGCGGTGAGAACTGGTTCTTTAAATAAAACAGATTACGTTTCGTCCTTAAAGGGTCAATAGGCGGAACCAAACGCTTTTCAAGTGCCAAACAGTGTCACCTGTCCATTTACTACGCAAAACCAAACAATCTCATCATCTGGCATACCAAAAGGAGAACATTTCGTATTTTCATCGAACCATGTCGCAGATCCCACGTCTTCGAACGTCTTCCACGTGGCCCACCGTTTCTTAGCTTTCACTCGATACCAAGCACCGTCATCAACCGCTGGTATGACAAATATTACCGACAGTTTTACAAATATATCTAATATTATTGTGAAAATAATTACACAAATCACGTGACATACCAGTCATTAAAGATGCGTCCACGTACACTTTCTGCCTATGATGTGAGAAATTCTAGTTTCAAAGCACGCGGGGCTGCACTTAAACTTTACAAGAGATATACCGTATAAAATTACATACTGAAAAACTGATTGGCCTCCATGCCAAGGTTTCCACTCTGTCTCGTGTGTAACATAAGCTGCTACTGTCATTACACGGACAGGTGTGGGAGTGTTTCTGCGTCTAACCGTTAAAACAACCAACTCCTGAGCCAGTGGAAGAACTGCATTACACACAGACACATAGGGTGTGCATTATGTCACCTGTGGCAATCACCAATTCCCACTTTTACAGTTTCTACCATTACAAATGATGGCCCCTGCGTACATCTACGATAAGAACTAAATGATTCGTCTTGCACAGGATCCTGAAAGTCTGTATTGTGATACATAATCACATGTACGTATATATAAAGAATATTACGCACGAGTACTTGCCCATCATACAAAATGCATCAGATTTTTCGTTTTCACGTACACAGAAACTGATCTGCGAATATTTTTATGTCCCAGTCTCAATAACGACTTGAAGAGGCAACAATTTCTTGCTTAAGTTTGAACCCGCTTTATGCTAGCTTCGCCAAACCATTTTCCGTAAGTACTGTGCATAAAGTGTTCACTCACTCTGCCCATTGCACCCAACACGTGGACACGCACAGAGCCCTACAGAACCACAGACCGTGCCCAGATGAGGCCTTTAGTCGCCAGCCTCCGTAGCAACCCTCACGCCAGTGTCCACGTGCCACTTACAGTGGATAAACTGACACTGGAACAGATTTTTTTTTCTGAGAGTGCTTCGCTTTTACTGTCAGCATCATTTCGCCAATGCCTCCCACCCAGTCATCCATCACCGACGCTACATAGCCTCGACAACTGACAGCGTTTTTAAATACTACAGCAACAGAGGAATAAATACCTTGGATTCTAAAAATGTCCCTTACTCAAGAGAATACACGTGACCTGCACAGCGTGGGTAGAGACCCTTAACATCCGCTACGACGGTCGGGGGAAAACATGTAGTATATCTTGTCAGAAACATCAGTTTCTACCACTGCATGACGCAGTTCCTTTTAACAAGTATCGGTCGCCATTTGTTAGATGCTTCCTTTATAACAAGCCTAAAGCCAAATTTATGCACAGCTCTAACCACACAGAACAGCACAGAAAATAACTGTACGTTCTCACACGCACAAAACACGACTGCACTTCAGCTCAATGTACCTTTAAATGGAATACATCGGTTACTGTCACAAACAAGACACGGTCTGCATTCCCAAGCGCAAAGTACCGCCAAGATCAATTGCAAACACCGCAGTCAGTGACAGTACTTGAACTGGGTGGAGGTACATTTCCAGCTTTAGTGCTCACCCGCCTTTGCACCCGAAGAAAGTAATCTGTGGCAGCCAATGGGGGAGTTTCAAAGCCCTTCTGGACGCGAAGTTTAAAAAAAAAAAACAGAACTGTTCTACAAAGAATCGAATCCCAGTCGTCATGTACGAAGCACATCTCACCAGGACACGTCCTTACTGTGGTGCGAGTTAACGTATTCTTTGTGTTCACTAAGGAGATACTTTCAGCACACAGCAATAAAACGTGCAACTACAATGTCATGAGGAAATTTTCTATCGAAGCTCTATAACAAAACATTCAAGCAAGGTTAGGTGGTTTATAGCAAGACACCAAAAATAAATCACTCGATTTGTGTCGTACCGCAGACGGTTCAAAACGAGCACGACATAAAAAGGAAACATTTTCATAAGAGGCGCGTAATTCTCCTGATGATACACACCTTACAGCTGTTTTTTATTATGTCGCTTCATTCCCTCGCCCTCATCCCAGGTACTCTAAATTGGGCGGGGCGGGCGGGGGGGGGGGGCGGCGCGCGCGCGCTTTGGCGCAGTTGGTTGAGGCACTGCGCTACAAACCGGAAGGTCACGGATTCGATTCCCGATGGTGTCAGTGGATTTTTTCATTGGCATAATCCTGTCGGTCGCACTATGGCCCTGGGGTCGACTCAGCCTCTAACAGAAATGAGTACCAGGAATCTTTCCTGGGGGACTGTAGGGCTGACAACCGTACCACCTTCACGTGCCGACTGTCTAGAAATCTGGGAGCCTCAACCTCCTGGAACCCTGTGGACCTGTCCAGGCCTGTAATGGGACTGCTTTACCTTTTTTACTCTATACTGGACCAACATGGCGTACTACGTTCATTTCTCAGTTCCAGACAAAATTATTAATAACAGAAACAGCTTTACCAATCCTGAAAAACGCGTTTCATTACTTCTACAGACAAGCAGCAGGGCACTCCCAAGCCAAAGAACCAGCACCTGCATACTTTCAGTACATTAACTATTGTCCGTAGGTAAAATAATTGTGACCTTCGCTCTTCTGGGATGTTATGCAGCGTATGTTACTAGTTGTTTACCCAACACACGATGCGTAACATGCAAGAAGAGCGAAGGCCACAACTACATCGCAACGGAGGCGTGAGATCTCGCAAAATGATTTGTCCAAATAAACTAACCTTTTAAAGCCTAGCGGTAACTTTACGTACCGCCGGGTTTAGCATTAAAAAATTCTACGTGGTGCCCACATTGCGTTTATGTGTTTTGTACGGATCTCAGAACAAACAGCAACTTTTGCCTTATAAAACATTAAGAGACTGGTTTTTATAACCGAAGTGGAGAGTTTACTGCGCGGTACGCACTGAGTCCTTATATAAAACAGATACGCTTCGTCTTTAAAGGGTTAAAGATAGTAGTATGTCAAGCATCAGAAAAAGACACGAACAGAGCAAAATCATATCCATGATGAACTAAAAAGCAGATTAATTCAGGAAATGCTTGGTGCCATTCTGCTTATCCTTCGAAAGATTAAAATGCCTACATGTTTACAAATTTACGCGTTGCGTTGTGCGGGTGTTAAATACCGTCCGTCACTGTCAGGAGAAAACACAGGCTGGCTTATATAAGAACAACGTCAGGGAAACTGTTCAGATCTGTAACATATGAAGTGCCAAAGGAGTTGGAAAAAGTACATGGTGACAACTTTAATGTGTAGCCTTTGCCCTCCTGGGATGTTACGCGATGTCGGCTGGCTGCCAACATACGCCGCGTTAACATCCCAGAAGAGTGAAGGTCTCAGCTACACTGCGGCGGACGCCTTAAGTCTGCATGTCGCACATACACAGGAAGAGAGAAGGGGCATACATGATTTGGGTGGAGAAACCTTAAGGAAAGAGACTACCTGAAACAACTGGGCGTAGACTGGAGGCTAATATTAACCTTTAAAAGCCTAGCGGTAACTTTACATACCACCAGGTGTAACACTAAAAAATTCTACGTGGTGCCCACATTGCGTTTATGTGTTTTGTACGGATCTCAGAACAAACAGCAACTTTTGCCTTGTAAAACATTAAGAGACTGGTTTTTATAACCGAAGTGGAGAGTGTTTACAGCGCGGTACGCACTGAGTCCTTAAATAAAAGACATGCTTCGTCTTTAAAGGGTTAAAATGGGTCTTCAATAAATTGGTTGGGAGGGCGTGCATTGGATTGATCTGGCTCAGGATAGGGACAAGCGAAAGCGGTAATGAACATTCCGGTTCCATAACATGCGGAGAATTTCTTGACTAGCTAAGGAAATACGAGCTTTTTAACAAGGATTCTACTCCATGGATTTAGAAAGGCAGACTACTGAGCTGAAGGAAGTGACATGTCTTGCCTGCTAGTTACTGTTTAATTAAAGCGCTAGAATTCTCCATGTTCTTCGGCCGTTTGAGACCCTGCCTTATAACTCTGTGAGTCTAAGTTACAGCCACAAAGGCAGTGTTTACACTCCAAACACGACACAGGCAAGGAATCCGTATAAGAAATAAACAAGAAAACTGTGTTTCTGGTTGTCGTATTTGGTAGATGAAAGTTTCACTCTGTGACATGCAGCAAAATTCACGGATCTTTTAAAGCTTCCACACGGCACTAATTACGTTCTTCACACCTGTCTTCCGTGGTTATAATTCAAATTTCATTACAGTAATTTTGGTTGCCTGTAAAGAGAACAAGTCAACCTGTCAGCTGCACAGTGGTACAAATTGAATTACAATATCAAATATGGCTACACAACCGTTACAAGAAAATTACCGCCTTCCGGGATGTGACGCCGTGTGGGGTGGTATAAATTAATCGATTTTTGGAAGAAACTTCTTCTGCATCTTCGATAAGCCACTCTTTCAAACACGAAGATGGAGGCAGCAAGTTCTTCCGAAATGTCAGTCGCTTTCTACCAGGCAGTACATAGTCACATCCCACAGGACAACCACCTTCACATACAGCGTACGGTCTTCTTTTCTGCGCCACGTAGTCTAGAGAATAAGTGTTCCAAAATTTCGGCGGCACGTACTGCCTCCATCTTCAGGGTCAGTGATTCTGGTTCACGTGGATGCTGAAGAGATTGAGAACAATGTAGTGTGTCTGTTATATGGGAAAGTTTAAGGAAATATAACGAAACCAGAGCAACGGGGGGGGGGGGGGGCGATAACGACAGGGCTAGTAGCGAGCCCATAGCAGTTGAGTTCCAAGAATGGCCCTTTGAAAGGCCAGCAGTGGAAAATAATAAAGTTCACACTATCGCCATGAAACATCAAATCTCAAACACTGTTTCCCTTCATACTACACCCATTAATTAAGATCCCTTTCATTTCAGCCACCGGTACTAAACGTCTTCCAGTTCGCAGAATACACGACTTTCTTCCGTACGATAATATCTGATGATGTATTTATTACAACAGATAAGCCAGACCGCAAATGGAGTCTATAACAGCGGTCCAAATAAAATCAAATGACCACAAACTATGCAGTGATCACGTCTCCAAGACTTCGTCGTGTACCGTACAAAATACATCACGGAATTGTACAGACGTGTGGAGGCAGGGCTCCACAGATGTTGGAAATCGAAAGGAGTTAAAACAGCTCGAAACTTCATATCGGACCGCTTTAGAATCAGAACGAGTGTACGTGGTACCCTTACAACAAGAGGGTGGAATGTGCCCCACACTCACACAATACAGTAACTGCACTGAAGCGACGGAATCACAGGCGTGACTGAAACATCGCCTATGCTTAGTTCATTCATTCACACCCGGACAACAAGGAAACAGCATTCAATGGATCAGGCTTTCTATCGTAGTCTCTTACGGCTTAAAGCAAAGCCGGATGAAGTCCTGCATTTGCGGTGTGGTCACCAAACGCGTACCATTGTGAAGCGCGCTCCGTCTTCCATCTGCTGGACACAGGTCGGTAACCCAGCAGACAAGGACCGGACTACTGAGAGATACAATCACTTTCTCAAGTCAGAGAGAGACAGAGAGCAAGCCACCCACGTTGAAGCTGATCATGACACTGACTCTATATAACCACTGGGCTAGAAAAGTCCACCTAGCTAAAAAAGAACATGGCTACAGCTACACCGCCTTACAGTCAGAAAAGTAGCGTTTTTCAGCTTCTCTTTACTCCCTGGCGGTTGGAAAATAAATTCATCCATTCAGAGCAAGCAGAGGAAGTTTGGTGAAATTGTATTACACTCGAGGGACACATAAAAAAACAGATAA
The DNA here is from genome assembly GCA_013340265.1 of Coptotermes formosanus. Classification (NCBI taxonomy): domain Eukaryota; kingdom Metazoa; phylum Arthropoda; class Insecta; order Blattodea; family Rhinotermitidae; genus Coptotermes; species Coptotermes formosanus. Next base: position 5,480,607 of record BLKM01000900.1, on the reverse strand, counting down.
TAAATCTACTGCATTGTAACACAGTTAATCAGTGTTTGTCAGCCACTTGCAAGTTGGCGGTTCACTAACAACAGAGGTCAATAGCTCACAGCATACCAAATTATGTATTATTCATTATACAGCTGTACGCGTGCGTGCGTGCGTGCGTGCGTGCGCGCGTGTATGTATGTATGTATGTATGTATGTATGTATGTATGTATGTATGTATGTATGTATGTATGTTATGTATGTATATGTTATGCATGTATGTATATGTTACGTATGTACGTATATGTTATTTATGTATGCATATGTTATGTATGTATGTATATGTTNTACGTATGTACGTATATGTTATTTATGTATGCATATGTTATGTATGTATGTATATGTTATTTATGTATATGTTTGTGTGTGTGTGTGTGTGTGTGCGTGCGCGTGTATCATTTACCCGTTTCATGCTTCTCTTTCTACACACCCAACGTTATTTCTGTGAAGTACAGCAGAGACCATAGGAACATTCAACAACACAGTTACTAGCTTCTGGGAGCGGGCGGATTCAATGGTGTCAATTTCTTTCCAAAACGCATAATTAACAGACACTGTACCAAACATTTCACAACCAACAAGCAGTACATGCCGTTCAAATGACAGAAAGTTCCGTACATCTCTCAGTGACATATGAACACCTTGTCAACTATTCCTAAACTTACAGAAATTCACTTCAAATCAGAAAAGTCACGGACCACAAATTCAGACAGTGGCCCCTCAGCAGAAAAACACACAATCTTATGCGAAAAACACTAGGCTGTAAACATACACTTTAGTCTGTAATTAGCGCTGCAGATAGTGGCGACAGAGTGACATTCTGCGCCTACTTCTGCTGGCATATTCATTTGTTGTTCACGTACCAACAACGTTTGTTGCGCACGTAAAAAATACAGTACTGCTTTCACTGCAATAGAGACGGCCTACAGATAGGGAATATACTGAATCAACAATAGCAAACGGCTGCAAAGGGGTGACCTGCAGCTTGGTGGTTGGATAACTTCTCAGTGCATAATGGAATGTTATATCCGACAGACTTACACACAGCCACTGCCTTGGACGGGTGCACCCTAGGATGGGAGGGCATGTAGTGGATTAATGTGGTTCAGGTTACAAGTGGCGAGCTCTTGTGAGCACGGTAATGAACCTTCGTGTTCCACACAATACAGAAAATTTCTTGACGAGTAGCTACTCGCTTTTCAAGAAAGACTCGGCACCCTGAAATTATCTGTGTCAATTAGTAATTCATAAATAGTCATCCGAACAAATAACGAAGAAGGGCCAGCAAATTTAAGAGAGCCTCATCTCGTTACAGAAAAATAAATTAAAATAATCTGGGGTGCTGAGTAACAAGGACACGTGAGGAGGGCGTCGTCTAATTCGAGGAATAATTCGCACCAGCGCATGTTGCAGAAGAACTATTAAAGGAATAACCAAAAAATGTTAAGCCCAAAACACTGGCAGCAGTCGCACCGATTCGATGGAGTCAGTAAAGCGGGACCGCTCAAGGTGTAGATAAGGGGTCCTTGATAACTGAAGGCGTTACTGTGGGGCTACGACCGAATAGGGCCGACCGTGAATTGCTGTTCTGCTGTTCGCGAGAACGCTGAAATCAGTAACATTGATAATGGCTTGTGACAAACAGTAAATGCTAGAAAGAAAAAAATATCGTGCAGTAGAATATCAACTCTGTAGCTTATCCGTGCTCACAAATCTGGAATTTACGAACAAGGACACAAATAATTCTCTTTATTTATGTCATTGCAGATTAAACTAGTCACGTACAATACATAGCGACTGTTTTCTTGTATCACGCCATCTAATTCCCCTTTGCTGAAGTACAAAATGCATGCTTTCGTTCGCGCAGCTGTTAAAAACGAATGGCGAAATACAGTAAAAAGGCGTACAACAGAGGTAAGCTATTACAGTGATCACTGACCTGTATTTTGCTTTATTTAGAGGCACAGCCAGATCAGTTTGCCACGACATACAAGGCAGAAAGTTTTGAAGCGGCACACAAGGGATGGAAAGTAAAAGCAATGACTGACGGTCGTGTAACACAGGTAAACAAACTGTGTTAACACTTGCCAGTGCCTCTGAAAGCTAGGATTGCTATGCGTGTAGAAAAGCAGGGGCTTTGCTGTTTGCAAAACAGACAGCATAGCCATCAAGTCTGCTACAAAGCCGGTATGTCTCTAGCCTCCGTGTCAGTAACATAATTTAAACGTATTATATGCTGAAGCCTGTTTCGTCGGAGTTTCGTTGGAGTTGGCAACGGCGTACTGTGGAAAGCGATTTGCACGGTGAATCCTTCTGAGCAACGCTGCCACACCTGCACACAACGAACAGGACTTACCAGGCATTTGCACTCCTAACTAATGTGCCAGGGGTAGGTTACGTCGCAACTATAGTGCTGCAAGTATGGGCTAAGCAAAGCAAGAGGGACGACTGTTTAATTTTCGTGTTCTGGCTGGCGGCTGATTTATCTTGCCTCACTGCTACTTGACGTCATTCACACGACTTCTGTAAAGCTGATAATTTTATACATCTTCCATGCAAGATACGCATTTTCTGCCTTATCTGTGAATGGCCTTCATGAATCCATGGCTAGAAAGTGGACGATAACTGCTGGATCTTCATCACGTACAAATTATATGCATTAATGTACAAACGCATGTTTGGCATGTTGAAATTCTTCTTCCTTAGCATGGTAAATGTAAGTAATTATACATCCAACTTTCAGATCTGTGCAAGGCTCTCAATATACATCTCGCTGAAACATATATTAATCTTCTGCCATGTCTAAACGAACTTAGCAGCATTTAAATGTTCGTTTCAGTGCCTATCGTCCTTTTAGCTAACGTGTGAATGAAATTTAAACTGTTTAATACGACAGCGTCAGGATACGTTCACCTCAAATGAGTGGCAAAGCGTACAATAAAATAACTAGTATGGTTTTGAAAGGTTTTGAGGATACGTGGATAAAATTAAGGAAAGAGGAATTCGCGACTTCATCTGTCACGATTAACAAACTAAATGTCGCTTCAGTGGGCTGGCCGTGTAGCTTGAATGTGTAGAAAAAATAGACACATCAATCTGCCTTGTAAATTTCTTATATAAGACAACCTAAGAAAACGGAGACTTCTATACGATAATAAACAGTACAAAACCGTATCGACATTGTTTAACGTTAAGTGGAACAAAATGTCTCGGAGTGAGGCTCAATACCAGTTATCACTTCCTCTGTCTTGCTTTATTTAAGGCACTAGACAGCAGCAGCAGCAGCAGCAGCAGTAGTACTGGTAGCAGTAATAACGGTTTCAATGGAGGCTCAGCTGCTGGAGTATTCGAGGGTGAGTGATGTACTATAAGTCACTATTTCACACTGACGTAGTATCGTGTGAATATATCTTCCAGCATCTGTGGAATTCCATGCATACCAAAGGCAGAACCATCCTATGACTGAGCAGAGTTTCGGCATAAATGCGATCTACGTCAGTTTCAAAACACTCCACATATCGATTAACTGCTAGCACGCCGTCATTTTCACTGTCGACATGCAACACTCCAGGCCCTTATGTTACCTGTTCCCTGACACAGCCGACTGCTCATCCCCTGCATTAACCCACATACGAAACTTCTGGGGAAGCAGCAAATATTAAGGCAGACCTACTGGGATCCATTAATCGAAACGAGTGACTGTAGCTGTCAATATTGGCTGGTAATACCCTTGCGGCGTGGAATCCGTCTATACGATGTCATGGGTAGCCATAATCATCAACACCATCACCACCATCACCACCATCACCGCCGTTATTCTTTATTGAGATCTGTTTGATTTATGGATACGGGAAGTACGGATTAGTATCCTATGTAAATGTTTAGCGATGTGCACTGGCAGTTCTTGTGCGTAGAATGTGCTGAATTGGTTGACAAAATATTTTAAGATTTCTAGTTAACCACACTGTCAGTCACCCAAGCGTCGGAAGTACAAATGGGTATGGCACATGGGTGGAATGACACTAGAAAGGTAAAAGGTAAAGCAGTCCCATTACAAGCCTGGACAGGTCTTGAGGGCTCTAGAAGGTTGAGGCTCCCAGGTTTCAAGACAATCGGCACATAAAGGCGGTAAGGTTGTCAGCTCTACGCACCGGCCGCCTTTACCCACCAGGAAATATTCCTGGTAATCATTTCTTTTAGAGATCGTGTCGACCCCAGGGCCATAGAGCGGCCGGAAGGATTAGATACATGAAAAACCCCAATGAGCTGATCGGGAATCGAACCCACGACCTTCCGGCTTGTAGCGCAGTGCCTCAACCAACTGCGCCACCGCGTGCCATACGCATGTGTGTAATATGCTGTATCCACGTGCATCTGAAAACGTTACCATATGTGAAGTGGCCTGGCGCACATTCAGTTCACAAATCAACGCACCGACCCATCAAACAAACATGAAAACGTGTCAACAACCAGCAGGCCTATATAGCCAATACCATTCAGCATATCAATAGGGGCACACGGTGAAATGCAATGGTAAAGGTAAAGGTAAAGCAATCCCATTACAGTCCTGGACAGGCCCTTGGGGTTCCACGGGGTCGAGGCTCCCAGATTTCGAGACAATCGGCACATTAAGGTGGTAAGGTTGTCAGCCATACGGCGGCGTTTACTCATTTCTGTTAGAGGCTGAGTCGACCCCCCAGGGCCATAGTCCGACCGATGGTGCCATTGGAAAAAATCCAATTGCACCATCGGGAATCGAACCCGAGACGTGCCGGTTTGTAGCGCAGTGCCTCAACCAACTGTGCCACCGCGGCGCCCGAAACGCGATGGTTTTATTCTAAAATGTAAGTCACTCCGAGTTTCACGTGTCGCTCTTACAAAAGATCCTCTCTATTTCATCCACATTTACGTCTGCGAGGCTCGCAAGCAAATAAACATTCACTCCAGATAAGAAACTTCACTCCCACACGATTCTGTTAGTTTTTCACCGACACGAGTTAATGGCGGAATTACTGCGATGAGTTTGGAGATAACAGCAAAGTGATGCCCTAATTCAAAACTGATATCAACATTAGCTTATAATGACTTGGGAAGGCTACGGTAACTCAGTAAGATTAGAATAACACGCATTGTGTCCTCTGCCATGCCCTACAAAAGGTGTTAGACAGCAATTTATATCACAGTACAGACAAATACAGTGAACCCATACGGGGGAAAAAAATGGATTTGGCTTTCCGTCTTTCCCAGTTGGTATCACTGGCATACTCTTGCGGCTTCTGAGACGCCAGCCTGCTCCCCTTGACAGCTGTACAACTTATTTCCTGTGAAGTCCAAATAACTGACTCACTGGAGAACAAACATGGTCAAACTCCTGTAACTCCTCATTTAACTCCTATAACAATCCACAGACGTTCCACCGGAGATCTTGCAATTAAATCACATACAGTCCAAGCTGTCTATGTAACAACAGTAGTCACCGTGGAATTATTAAAAAATTGATCTCCTTTTTGTTGCCAGCGACGTTCTCAACCGCTGAGTTTAGACAGCATCAATGATATATGAAAGACTATGGAACACTGGTGGAATCGTGCTGACAGACAAAACCAGAAATACTGGGACGAAAACCTGTCGCAGGGCCACTTCGGCCACCACAAATTCCTATGGACGAGCCTAAGATTGAATCCGATCCTCCGTGGCTACAGGCCAGCCAGTAGCCTCCTGACCAATCCAATGGCACGCCTACATCCCCTCCGCCCCAAAGATAGGCCACGATACTGTCTTTACAAATATCATACAGGGCCATACATACGACTGGTTTACCAGTTGTTATACGCTGAACTGTAGCATCTTCAACCAACTAAAGCACTCACATAAATATAGTCACAGGTGACACCCTAACGCACAAACAGTAAACAGAGTCATTCAACTACACGCGGCCCCCCCTCAAGCACTATTTCAATTTCCTTGTTGAGATAGCACTCAATGTATCACAACCAGAAGGACACAAATGATGATTTATTGCCAGTTCTCATTTCTGCGATGTAAACTACAGCTAACTACACGACACCACTGACCACAAATCCGTGACTGCAAAGCGGTGGCAAGTGTCGCAAGCAGCACAGCAGTAGGCTCGCCATCCACAACAATGACAGTTCGCATGCCCCTGTGGATCTCGGAGCCCAACAAGTCGCTAATTACGAATCACAGCCCGTGGGAACGGCGCTGCATTGGCCAGCCGCTAACTTATAAGTGGCAAACACGTCACCAACACGCCACTCTTAAACTGTCAACTTGCAACAAAGGTTACTATATACTAAACGGAAGAACACAAGACAGAATGCTTGAGGACAATGCGCTAAGAAGAACAGCTTAGACCAAAGAGAGACGAACTTGCTGATGAATAAAATTACGTGATTTGGGGGGGGGGGGGTACTATAGGCAAGCCACGTAAAGTTGTCAAGAGCTGAAGAGGGCGGACGAGAGGAATCTGATGTTACATTCTACAAACAATCTGACCTGCCAAAACTTGATTTAAATAGAAAAATATGAAAATGACACAACAGGTATCACACACGGGATACCAGAAATCTGGATTTTTGTCGTGAACCTTCTGGAAAGAGACTACGTGGGATATGGTGGTGAAGACCGGATGATATTATTAAAATGAAATTAAAATTAGGTGTGAACGTGTGGACAAGATGGGGCTGGCCAATAATACGGTCCAATGGCAGACTTCTGTTAAACGTATTACTGAATCTATGCACCAATTAAAGACTGGGAATTACCTTGACGCGCCGGTTGCCGCATTATGGACGGAGATCCCGTGCTGCTGAGTTAGCGGCTACTTGCAATTGGATTACGCACCGGGCGGGAAGTGTATTTAACTGGGCTTCCTACGCATACAAAATAAATGCGAACAGAAATGTAATACACAGTTAACGCACTTGCGAACGATATGGAGACACATAATCCTCTGCGCAGCAGCTGCGTTCGTGGAAATTATCTGTTACGCGAACTCGCAAAATCGACTGAAAGTTTTCCCCCCGACAGAATGCTAAAAATGCGAATTACAGCCTTTATGTGATATTTTTAGACTGCAACTAAGGTGAATGTGAACCCTTTACAGCCATTTAAGAGTGAAATAGCATTAACCTGGAAAAAATTCCTGGAAGGCTGCACAGTTAAGTTACAGGCGTCATTCACAGAATGAAAGAAAGATGTGTGGGTCGCATTTGAAACACAAAACGCCGTCCCTAGTTAAAAACGGCGTATCGTTTTTCAGTACACCCGTCACTACGAGTCGTACAACAGCGTGGGCGAAACGTCACTTCGGCGTTTAATGAGCATTATCCGAATCTCGACACCACACCTGAAGAATATACAAATACGTTTGTTTTCAACGTTGAGACTTTAAGTCTCATACAAGAATTAAGTGGTTAGCAAAATACATCTGACTATAAACACACAAATTCCCGATAATTTCGTTTCGACTTATCATTTGACATTTTAAAGCACACAAACCACATAACCAACAATGCAAGAAGAGGTCGCGAAATTCGCGAGGTCCCAGCAGCAATGTCAGTACTAAAGCGCACCACTGGGCTCCAGCTAGTTCCAGCCACCCCCCGCCCCACCCCCCAAACTTCTGTACGAATGCGTGTTCCCATTCCGCGCAGCGTCTTTTGCCTTCCCGTCTGCTATCAACAAGTAGAAATGCAAAAATTAAAATAAGAAACTACAATTTTACATTTTATTTTACGACTATACGGGTGTGAAACTTGGTCACCAACATTCTGAATCACTTATGCAAGTAATTAATGAAAACTTCTTCGACTGTCACACATAGTATTATTACTCAGTTCTTGTCTGTTTAGCTGCACCCTCAAGCAGTACGAGATGCGCACAGTACGCAGCAAGCATGAAAGGAGACGCGGATACGCAAATTTGGCACGAAAATTTAAAGCACAAAAGGTAGCTTTCAAAATGAAGATGCAGACTGAAGAATAATATTAAGATTAATCATACAATAAGGGAGCGCTCCCTGAAGATGGCACGCTTGCACCGAAACATGTCGCAGCTACGTCTTTAACAATCATATGTAACTAATAATGCGCATTTAGTTGGTATAATGAACCGAACACATTGACTCTACTCGGACTTCGGATTTTGTATTGGCCGGGCAACGCAGTTATTTATCACGTGAATCCCTGTGCATAAAAATTATTCTCACTAATGACGTTCCGCATTTCATGTAACATTCAGATAGCGCTTGCCCCAGTTTATATTTTAGGTTTAATGAGGATTTGGACGGGAATAGAAGAGTTTCTGTTTAAGAACGTCAGTTGCTAAGAGCATCGCACATAGCCCCCCCCCC
>BLKM01000900.1:5454103-5472148 GCA_013340265.1 Coptotermes formosanus | reverse complement strand
TCAGTTGCAAATCGCATCGCAAATAGCCCCCCCCCCCCCCCCCAGCAATACGTAACGCGCTGTTGATATGTAGGCCTGGTCACAGCCAGAGCAGAATCACGTCGCGTACACAAACGGGGATCTGTGGAACACGGAACACAGTTATACGTTCACAGCACATTACGGACACAAATCAATGCAAGAAAAACGCAGAAGCAAGACTTTTCAATAAATGCGCTGAGTACATGAATGAAATCTTTTCATCAGCGTTGAAACAAAATGAATGCTAATTAACATAACAAGGGAATGCATTTTAATCAGTTAACGAACCGAAGTAAGTTAAGTACCACATAATTGCTGACACGAAAATACCCTTCTGTGCGAAGACTCTTTCTTCGTAAAGCCAAAATTGAACATCGATGACCTACTTCCTATTTAATGAACTCAAAACCAGTGGGGGTGAAGCAGATATTACGGGCCATCATTGACGTTACGAAAGCACATTCGCAAACGAGCAAGTCAACTTTTCGTACTATGAAGAACCGATCAGAAAGGGTACGGGTGGTGGAGGACAAAATAACCTGTCAAGCAAGGAAACATCTCTGCTTACTTCTGCCAGGTCGAACTGTACAGGCGGTGAGCCATGGTGACACTCCAGTAAAGCTGGATTGTTGCACCTCACGGTGTTCTGAAATCTCCTCTAACCAGTTCGCGCTTTTCCACCTACCGCTAGCGGCACAATACTGAAGCACCAATTTTGTAATATTCTCCCAGCAGTTAGCTTTAGACATCACGAAAAAGTGTTCAATGTTGTGCCCCAAACTGCCCTCTCACATAATCAAGACACTTTTGACTTCACTGCACCGTTTTGAAGACAAATTGATGCAAATTCCGTACATACAAAATTCAGTTCCTACCTTACAGATAAACTCCGTCACCGTTACACAGACCAACCTCTTAATCCTGCATTTGAAAATAATCACTGCTTACTGATACACTATGGGGCAAACTACGGTGCTGTCAGTGTTTCAGCACGTGGCACATAGTTACCAATAGGTTTTAAACGGTTAAACATCTGCATAAATAGTTCCTTGCTCAGTGAAATTTTAACTCATTTCACTTATATCTTGATTCAAAACCACAATGCATATTTTGTTAATTAGGCTATTCCTGTGGAGTGCAGAGTAGTCTTGTCCTCTATGTGCGGGACTGTACTGTCGAACTGCACTGCAATGTAATTTAATGTTTCCTATTCATACTTTCTTTGTTGCGAATATCTGGGACGGAACTGACCTCCTAAAACGGTTACTCCGAAACTTCTCCAGTCCTATCAGATTCGAAGTCGGACTGGACAGGCGCGGAAGTCGTGTCCCGGTCCAATGCAAAGACCAGTCCAACGGTCTTGAAACAGAGAGGCAAAACACTGGCCATCACGATTTATGAACCATAAAGTGAACCTGCTAAGGTTTATGCATTGCGCAGATACGGCGATAAAACAACTGGCATTATTATTATGCTGGTTCTTATCCGGTGTGCCATGGCGCCGTATTATGAATTCAAATCCGTTTCCGCTCACGATACAGTCCATACCGCCAGCTGATAATACTGCAACGCCGTGTCACACTTAGACCTGTTACTCTTTCTTAAAATATGGGCTATCTGTTATACAGTTCTACGTACTGTAATATACCCATACACACTACTAAAATTAAGACGTTACGAATTGAGGCGAAAGAAGTCTTACAAATAACACAAGACTACGCATGCATACCAAGAACTTTACAACAGTCCCAATGATTTCGTGTGCCGAAATGTATTAAAACATATTTCGTGTCCCAAAGTACAGTTGATCCCGGTTATAACGACATCGGTTTATGCGACACTTCGTCTATACCGTCAGATATTCTGTGGCATCAGTTCATTCCTGACTCTTTTTAACTATAATGTTACACTACTCGGTTATAACAACACCAAATATTCAGTCCCTTTCATGACGTCATAACCGAGTTCCAATGTACTAATTGCTTCTTGTGCGCCGGAAAGGTATCACACTGTATTCAGTGTTGAAAGCTATCAAATTACGCTGTGTCTCGAAAGATACCAGACTTACTTACTTACTTACTTAACGTGACAAAGGGCACCGAATTACATTTTCGTTTCGTAGTCCTTCCCTCTTCTACCTACTTGTTCACGGTAGGTGTCGACGTTGTTTTTATTTTCACTTGATCACACACAAGACACACCACAGTCGGTATGAATCCTCTGGACGAGGGATCGGCCAGTCGCAGAGACCTCTACCTGACAACACTCACAAGAGACGAACATCCATGCCCCTGGTGGGATTCGAACCCACGATCCCAGCAAGCGCTAGGCCGCAGACCCACGCCTCAGACCGCGCGGCCACTGGGATCGGCTAATTACATTTTGTGTGCCAAAATAGGTCAAATTACGTTGTTCAGTACACCACGATATCAAAATATATGATAACTACACTGCATCGACAGGTATCAAACTGCGTTTGGTGTGCCACGCTGTATCAAACTGTATTTATGTGCCTCCGCATGGTAAAGATTGAAAAAATGCTTTATTACACGGAATACAGCTACAATGAATTGTGAGAATGGGAGTTAACTTGAAATTTGCGTCCCAGTCCTCTTTCGCTCTTGAATAGCTCTGCAGTGCGTACTGAGCTGTGTAAGACTTACTGTACCTCCCGAAGTGCTGAAATCCGCTCAGCTCTGCACCCGGGATTTCCCTACCGAGTTCACACTATCCTGAATTAACGTATCTTATCGAAACCTTCACACAACACACGTACTGGCATCTTCTTCTGGGCCATTCAGTTGCCTCTACTTTTTTCCTCAGATTTTATGAATAAAATTTCGCATTTCCTCATATTGCCCACGCATGCTGCATTGTCCCCCCAAATTTCAGCCTCCTTAACACTAAAACCACCAAAATACTATTTACGAAGAGTGCACTTACTTATTTTATTTTACTTTATTTAGAAAATTCAGAACAACATCACCATTAAGAGATGGCATTTTTGCATTCCAATACGAACAAAATATCTCCTGTCCGACAAAACATAAGTGAGCATCCGATCCACACAGCTGCTGTGCCCACATTCCTGGACACCGTGGGCAATCCAAGCAGACGAGAAAGCTCGACTGAAAGAGGTACTCAGTGGTACTGCAAATTGGAAATCACACCAACGGCCCCAGCGCCTTTAAACTGAATCGTGTCGACGTCGCCGAGGCCCCCTTATTTTCGAACAGAACACAATGAATTTGCATGTTAAGATACCCTGAATTTATTGCTGTTTTCAATATGGTTTGAACTTTCAGGTGTAAGTTTCCAAAAACATGCGTTAGTAATTCAGAAGGATGTGGACTGAACGTCTGCAACACCATCTCCATACATTACAAAACACGATAATTCAGGGTCAAAAAAAATAATAAGAGCTGGAAATTTTACATTCCTGTCTGGTCCACTCACACGTGCGAAGTAAGGAATATTGTGTTCCGCTTTTTTTAAATATCAACCAACCAATGCACTCAAATTGTCATAAATTCGCAATAATACATTCAAAAAACACACTACACTCCTACATGTTTCGGTCCTTCTTGGTCTGTCGTCAGAGAACACGTAAGTCATTGCATAAAACAATAACGATTTGGTCTAACTGCACGTGTAGAAGCATTGATGGTAATTTTTCACTAGTGAACTGTTACACAGTAGATAGGAGCTGAGTGTGGCTGATTCAGGCAATGACTTACGTACTGCCCGATGATGGACCAACGCGGTCCAAAACATGTAGGAATGTAGTGTGTTTTTTAATATATTATTGTCAATTTGTAACAAATTAAGTACGTCTGTTGACTCATTTTAAAAAATTCGAACAATAATTGCACGGAATGCGAAATACAAAATTAACCCTTTAAAGACGAAGCGTATCTGTTTTATATAAGGACTCAGTGCGTACCGCGCTGTCAACACTCTCCACTTCGGTTATAAAAACCAGTCTCTTAATGTTTTATAAGGCAAAAGTTGCTGTTTGTTCTGAGATCCGTACAAAACACATAAACGCAATGTGGGCACCACGTAGAATTTTTTAATGTTAAACCTGGTCGTATGTAAAGTTACCGCTAGGCTTTAATAGGTTAAGTTGCGTGTTCTGTAGGACTCTCTTTACAGCACGTAACGCATGCCTAAAATCTCTTGCTAATTCAAAGTACAGCACTACCAGCACCACAGTCCGCCTGGTCAGATATCTGACACCGCACTGTCAAGCTCCCTTCGAACTCGAACAGGCTAACGCCGTATCATTGAGTCCGACAGACCACGCGTGCCACTGGTCTGCACCTAGGGCCATTAGCACAAAGCATCCTTCCTCATTTATAGGCTATTAATCCTCGTCCTGCATCAATCTGGGACTAGCTTGCACATGTCGCTGGCAAGTTAATATCCAAAACTGACGTTAACACCTCTGTTGCAGAAACACAATGACTTCCACCCCTCAGCTGCCATCCCTCTCAATGTACTACTGAGGGAAGCAGTGGGGTGGAACGCGTACATCAAGACAGTGTCACTGGGATATAAATACACCTATTGACGAGTATCTGTCACTCTTTAAAATTAAAAGTGTGTTGCGCGTTACAATCTCCTTATTTATTTTTACGTTTATGAATAATAAGTTTCATAAATTAGCATTTTATGCGTGCAAGCCGCAAAATTTAAATTCTATAAAGTGATGTAAAATTGTCCCTGTGCACGCCATAAGGGCAAACGAGGGAGTGGAGATAGAGGTGCACGCATTTTTAACCTCAACAGTGCAAGTAAATGGCGAGGTAAGCGGACAGGTCGCTTTGACCTGGATACACATTGAAAATGGGGCTGGGCGGGACCCAGAACCGGCAGGGACGGTTTGGTGAACAGAAAAAAATATTTTAGGGGATCTGAACAAGAAGAGTAGGAGCAGAAGGCGTATTTTAAAACCGACATCTGGGGACGAGAGTATGCATATAAGTGCTACTTTAAGTCAATTGCAACATCGCAGTATCTCTTGCCGACCATCTGCCCTCGCTCACCCGCCGCCTGTTGTGATTCCAGCTTTAAAATGGTGCAAATGCGTTTATTTTTAACGTTTTCCATATTCCGTGCAATAGATTATACAGTATTTAATCCAACAGTTGCACAACAGTCACTTCACGATGTGCCTGCTACACGCTTCGGCCTTTATATGACCATCCTCGGGGAAGTCTCTAAGGAATATAGTAACGGCAGATTTTGTTACAGATGTGCACATCTGGAGTCAAAAAGTACAATCTTTCAACTGGAATCGCTAAAAATATTTAAAATATAGACTAATTACAAATATTTTACAAAGATTTCTTTTTTTTTTTACAATTCATGTCATTATCTATCTGTCGTTGCAGACAAACGTCCGTCTGAATATGTCACCTTAGTGTTACCACTGTGTCGTCAGTAGATGCTTATAATATGGTGGTTCGCTGAGTACGCTTTCTACATCTATGTTTATGCCATTATTATTATTATTATTATTGTTGTTGTTGTTATTATACTGCAGTCTGTGCCGTCTGTTACAGACCATAAAGGATGCTGCAACATATGCAGAACAAGCGTGACTTCAGGCTTCCGCCGCAATGCAGATGAGATGGGCACTCTTCTGCGATATTACGCAGCGTTGAGTGGTAGTTCTGTAGCCGGTGGAGAACCGCCACTCAACGCTGCGTATTGTCGCAGAAGAGCGCAGATCTCATATGCAGAACACACTTTTCGGAACGCAAACACCGAAACAACACATTAAGCTCCGAATAACATTAAGTTATAACCAGTTTGGAAGAATCTGGTTCATAAAAGGCATTACTGATTTTTGAACACCTAGTTAACGTGAAGCAGAATCCGAGACACCACAACTAAAATCAACTATGACCGTGACGCAACACGCTCCTGCGTCAGAACACAAACTTGCATGTCTCGTTCACTGCAGAAGGCGACGTGGCGACCTACCCCATATAGGGTACGGGCTTGCTGTTCCCGACAACGAACACACCCCACAGTTTCAATTCATTAAAATGGGTTGGAAATAAGCCCCAATCCATCATCACAGCTTCACAGAACGTTGAAACGTTCTTCCTGTGGTCTGGAAAAAAATACGGAGAGGGGGAGAATGGGCTACACGACGGCAAAAGAATGGGCAGTAACAACGCGTGCTTTAACAACCTCATTCCACACTCTCTCACATATAGAAAATATAGAAAGTTCGCTCTCCCGCAAAACCACTAGCATCAAATCAGCGACACCCTCCTGCCCTCCAAAGCCAGACCTCTGGCATTTTGGTATCATCAAAAGCTCTGAAGCTCGGTGATCCATACAGACGCATCAAAAATCACTTTTGCATTACACAAAACATAACAACCACGGATAACACGTTGTACTATAGAGCACTACATCATATCGTATGCATAGCATTAAATGGACATACATCGTACATTCCACTCTTATCCTCTGTTAATTCTATTCACTTGTTTGATTTTCAATTTCCCGAAAAAAAAATTCAAAAAGGTACACCGTCAAAATGTTGTTGCGCTATGTTCGGACTGAGGGTTTTGTATTTATTGATCTGACAATAACACAATACGTTCGTTTCCACATCCAACTGATCTCAGCGTTTAGGGCACTTGTTTAATATTCGGTTCGCTGAATATACATAAAATGGCTTATTATGCCAATGCTCTCGCCATTGTCCGACTGTGCGAATGAATGTGAGACACAGAAACACGGAGCGAATGTACACTGTTGGGTACAAATGGCATTTACTGGAAGCAGCCTACTTTCACAAATATTTCAATGGTAAATCTTGTACTTCACTGCGCTGTTGCTGGTCGAGCGTCAGGTTATTCAACTTTGTAACAGTAACTTACGGTCCGTCCGTCCGTCCGTCCGTCCGTCCCAACCCAACCCAACCCAACCCAACCCAACCCAACCCAACCCAACCAACCAACCAACCAACCAACCAACCAACCAACCAAACCAACCAACCAACCAACCAACCAACCAACCAACCAACCAACCAACCAACCAACCAACTAACCAGTTCTTCAGTCCGCAGATACTCAAATGTAACTGCACTACAGTCAGAAGGGCACCAGTTTTCCAAAAATCTGAAAGCCATCTCAAAACTCCAGGCGACCAAATGGGTGACAAGGAGCAAGTTCCATACTTAAAGCCCACAAATATTAGGCGCCACCGTACAAAATTAGTCGCTTTGGATGTGTGCGTCCCTGGCGTAAGTACGTGAAGTCGGAGCTGAACCGCATAAGACATGAAAAGGAATGGGAAAAATCTGTCTTATAAAACCCTACGTATAAGATCGGAACAAATACTGTGGGTTCCCCATTTTCAATGCCTTCTTCATTTCCTTTTACTCTGAGTAATTAGAAAGGAAGGGGGAATATTGTCCAGCATTTCACTGGGCAAGAGGAAATAGGTCTAGCAGTGAGAATGCCTCAAAAAGGACCAGCAGTGAATGAAACAGAGACCCTCAAATGGGTCTAGCAGTGAAAGTGTGAACCTCAATACGACATGAACACAAACACGACCTTCTGTAGTTACAACATTCTCTAAAAAATGTAACGTATTATTTAAACGGATGGAGATTCGAGGACACGAAAGACTAAATGAAAAATTTAAATAGCATGAACTTATAATAATGTTAAAAAACGAAGTGTACAAGAAGCAACATATATGACAATTTAAAAAGCAAATCCAATTCCTATTTCTTTCCGAGAGAAAATTTTGTACTTTATAATGTGAAAAAGAATAAGGGAAGAAGTATATCTTACAAGTAGACAAGACACTCAGCTTGTTTTATTCACCGAACAAGAAACTAACAGTTCTACGTGACACAAACGACTGTGATATTGCGCCACAACTCGTCCGGAAAAGACATGGGAGAGAATAAGTTCTGACGCTTGGAGAGGAAGACCAAAGTTAGTGGGGCACACTTGATATCCACACTTATACCGACCCTTCCTCACACAACTGTTATATAAACTTAAAAGAAAAATATGAAACAGCAGTGGTACTAACCATTACCAGTAAATAACATATATGGTTTATGCACAGAAATCTCTAGCCCAGCAGGTAGTTTTGTTTTACAGAACTTTCTTCCTGCTTGCTGTTTAGGAGCCATTCTTCTTCCCGTGATGCCAGCGCGTACGTCATTTTTCTAAATGTATCAAGACTCGTTATACGAAGCAACCCCGGTTACTGTTCGACTGTCAGGAATATGAGTCTCTGACAGGTGCAGGTAACTCCCGTATATGGTACTGATTTCTTCATACATATCCCACGCTGGCGAGAGTTCAAACAAGGTGAATTGAGTCTGCAATATTACGGGAACAACTCAAACCATAAACTCAACCGCGGTTTCTTTAAATCAAAAACAAGCCAACAGGCCTATACCAGTTATCAACGTACTGAAAACTAAATTATAAGAAACAGCACCAGCAATACCACTCAAGACAGCATCGAGAACAATTTGGTCAAAACGTAAATATACAGTTGTTCAAAGAACTGTGTGCATGTGTGAGACGGACAACACGAAGCAATATCGTTTCTGTGTTCCATCTCTAGGCTTAATGTACACAGGCACTGGACGCACATATTCGACAAAATTTAACAAAAGCAAGTCACACGCAGTGCTTGCTGAATGGATGCTACTAACGAATTAGGCGTAGGGCAATACACTGATAATGATGATGATGGCCGCTTCTAAGACACAGTAACTTCTCAAGTCGGAATATTTCAAGTAAACATGTCTGACAATGTAATTTCCAAATCTGCAATGTACTTTAACCTTTTAAAGCCTAGCGGTAATTTTACGTACCACCAGGTTTAACATTAAAAAATTCTACGTGGTGCCCACATTGCGTTTATGTGTTTTGTACGGATCTCAGAACAAACAGCAACTTTTGCCTTATAAAACATTAAGAGACTGGTTTTTATAACCGAAGTGGAGAGTGTTTACAGCGCGGTACGCACTGAGTCCTTATATAAAACAGATACGATTCGTCTTTAAAGGGTTAAATGTCTGTACTTTCGGAGTGTCAATCGCACATACTGTATATGGTTACTGTAGGCCGGTAACTGGGCATCCACACGGCGTGGAGACGGTTCAACGGAATTGCTCTGCAATTATTTCCTGACTACCAAGAATCACTCCATGTCGGGGAGGCTGGGCGCTTACACTACCGTAATGCTGAGGTGCAGACCAACGCAAGAGAGGGCAGAGCGCCCTAGTGTTGAGATACAGTGTAAAAGAGACTCAACTAAGCGGTGGACACGTTGAAATGGGCAAGTAATATGACCACTGTGGCATCCGACCCTTAAACCCATACACACTTGACGAGTGCAATTTGTTCATTGAAGACGGACATACAGAAGTGACAGCTGTCTGTGCCCAAGGACAAGCAGTCTTCATGAATACACAAAGATGCAAGTAAAATCAAGAACACTGTGTTGGAGGGCGTCAGGGATGATAGTGTGACGTAAACTGTCGGTATGCTTCCAGCGTCAACAGGCTTTCTGATCGACCGCCGAATTCGCATGATTTAAAACATGAAAAAGACGAATTTAGACATTAATATCTACTTCTGTTGATTTAAACCTCTGATGACAGTTAATACAGCAGTCCCACGATCATCCGGATTATTATATTTCGGGGGCTGGGGGGGGGGGGGTCCGAATGACCCGGAGTCCGGACCACCGAGGGGAAACGCCTTCGTATAGGTACCACACAAACAATTATCACTCAATGCTCAAGTAAAAACTCCTTAAAGCGGAAATACTGTACCGAACAGTATGCGGTGACGATGATACGAGCAGCAGCAGCAGCAGTACTAGTAGTAGTATACTCTAATAATAATTTCAATGGGAAATGCGGGGCTACAGTTGACCCAAAATTTTCCGTACCACGCGGGGATCCGTATTACCGAAGCACCACTGCATTGCACATTTCGAACACCCGACACATATTAAGAAACAATTAAGAAAAAAAATGCGTTCTAACTTACATCACAATAAACACCTTATAATGACACATATAAAACAGTACAATTTTAAATACGAAAATTAATACGGTGTAGTCAAGACAAAATGGAAGATTTCTGCACCTCAGAGGGAGATACTAACAGGATGATGGGAAATTTTCATAATAGGAGCTTCAGGATTTGCAGTGGCGAGGATTTCTCGAATAGCTCAGAAACTGCGAAATTCATTACGATCTACTCCATAGAGTTACTCTGAGAAAAGTATTGAAGGCTAAGGACAGCATCTGTACGTGAGGAACAGGACAGCATCTGTACGTAAGGAACAGAAGGACAGCATCTGTACGTGAGGAACAGAAGGACAGCATCTGTACCTAAGGAACAGAAGGACAGCATCTGTACGTAAGGAACAGAAGAGGTACGGCGATGAGAAAAAACTGCGTTACTCAGGAGATTCACAACTCGTAAGCCATCATGTATGTGGAAGAGATACGTAACACACAGGGCGAAATGATAAATGTGTACAAAATCTCAGTCCTAAACAAGAAACGGGACCTAGATGTACGTGGGGAGATAACATGAAAACAGATCTTAAACAAATAACCTGAGAAGGTATGGACTGGACTAATATGGCCCAAAAACGTGTACAGTACCAGACTCTTTCGAATAAGATAAACCAACAGAGGCGGCATATTTCTTGAGTAGTTCAACGGTTTCGCCTTACCGCGACGTCTTTTCTTGGCCATTATAGTGAAGTTCTTAATACAGTATTTCTGGTGACCAAACCGAAAACACACCTCTGTCTTATACAGTGTGTGAGTCACCGCAGATGGATCTCCTGCTACTTTAACCCTTCAAAGACGAAGCGTATCTGTTTTATATAAGAACTCAGTGCGTACCGCGCTGTAAACACTCTCCACTTCGGTTATAAAAACCAGTCTCTTAATGTTTATAAGGCAAAAGTTGCTGTTTGTTCTGAGATCCGTACAAAACACATAAACGCAATGTGGGCACCACGTGGCATTTTTTAATGTTAAACCTGGTGGTACGTAAAGTTACCGCTAGGCTTTAAAAGGTTAACTTTCAGGTTCAAATTTATCGCCACTTACTTTCTTAATTACTTCAATGACGAACACCAAACTCATATAACGCCACATACCTGTTCAGAGATGACATCACTGTTACGATCAATCAAAGGCATAACTGCAAAGTTTAATTCCATTTAAAAATAAGATAACACGGAAAATTATATACCAACACAATCAGTATCCATCCTTGCGTACTGTCAAACATATCCACCTACTCATACACGTGCTCAATCTGATAAACCCCATCGTTGTTAGACCTGAATTACCAGAAGACCAGATAAAAACCAGCAGGTCTGCAACCACCTGGGTTGGCGAGCTGGAATGAAGGGCGCGCATGCGCGCGTCTGTTTACATGCAAGCTAATCCTACCAATTTCAGGCTCCAGAATGCTCCTGTCAGGGAGATTTCGACTTAAGTAGGGTCTATGCCTCGATGTCGACGAAAGCCCGATAGGCCAAACCGAACGACCGAAGCAACAAAACTTCTCGGAGCCTCTCCCAAATGTGGTGAGGGGAAGAGACAGTCGGGCAAGTCTGCTCTACGCCCGTTTAATAATAAATAGAGGCGACGTGATTACAAGCTCTCAGCAAAGCTTCTGAGTGGTTACAGAAGGACAGCTTACGGGCAGTTTGTGTGGTAAGCGAGAGGAGTATAAAGTCCCCGGACCGGACGTATAACGTCCATCGGCCACGCGGGTTCTCCATAATTCAGATACTTTTCATTACCACGATCTTGCTTAAATCTCAGCATGTTCGCTAGTACTGCTATACGTAGTAGTGACGGTTCCCCTGAAGATTTACTCACTACCTGTCCCGCATAGGGAATGTCACTACTACCTGCTTCAAACAGCAGTAAGAAACCAAAGGCGAAACATTTAGACTCAAATACCAGTATGGCTTCGATCGACGTTTTCCAAACCACGGTCGACCAACTGATGACGCTCGACGCTGGGAAACAGTACAACAGCTCAGACGGTAACTGACGGATTCGTAAATTAAAATTTCCTTCGTAAATATTCCGACAGACGTGGAAGTTACGTGCGGTAATACTTCATTAAACAGAACTGTTGAAGATACACGCTAAAGAAATTCTTCGTGTATGATGCTCTACCAACTTCTCGCACACAGTTTAAAGCAACTGGAAAGTTTCAACATACACGTACGGGGGGAATGAAACTTTAAACGGAAGTAATGACGGGCTCGGAGTTAGAGCTGCAAGAGAAAGCAATATACATTGTATTCAACACAGTAAAGTTGGCACATGTGCCATACATTTACAAAAATCGTTATAAAACTTCAAGATGCTGAATTTAGCGGCTGGAAATAACATATTTTAACAATTAATATCTGCTTTATTAATGAGGGGAACATCAAACCTTCACTGAAGATGACCAGAATTTATAAAAAAAAATACAAGACACACGGGCAAAATGATGCAATAATGGTAGGACACGTGGCATATCGCACTTTTCATAGATGTAAAACTAAAGAATAAACATATGTTCTTCAATGTTTCTTTCCTCTTTCTTCTTTCGTTTCTTATTAGTTTTCCACCCGCGAAGACAACCTTACGTACTGATGGAAACGAAAATGATAAAACAGTAAAGAATTCCGTAATCTATAATTTACGGCACCTGACCGCTCAATGTATTCGTGACATCTGCCCACTGCGCATAAGTAACACGGCGTACGAACGAGTGCACGGCGTCAAAACGTCTTCTGTAACATAACCCAGTGGGCGCATGCATGCATTTGGTGCTTCACAATGTCATTCTGAAACAGGCCTACTGTTCTCAAACGAAACATGCTATCAAACCACCGTAAGGTGTCAATGACTTACGGCAGATGAAGTAAATTTCATCTCCACTAAAACCTCAGTGAACTTCATAACCACGTAAGACCACGCACCCCCTCTCGCAGAGTGATGAAGACTGCTACTTGCTCCAGCCTACAGTCAGCCTCTTGTACTTCTCTGCCCTGCTATTTCATGTGCCCGGGCTTATTATCTACAGGCCCGAACACTGATTTCAGTTTATAAGTGCGACAGAGGATCTCCTGATGCCAAGACAGCGGCTGTATTTGATAAGGAGTCGTATCCACATGACAAGAGGTGATCCTCCAACTTGCGGATTCGGCGGAGGACTAACACCACCTCTTCATTACACATTCTAACTTACTACGAAATGTTACACAATGCCTCACACAGTGAAGCCCATTCAACAGCCAGTGAACCCTCAGGTCTCACAAAGGGCGGACAATTTTGGACAAATTTCAGATTTCACACACACATCTCGCTACACCTCTGACAACTCAGCACTGTACAAAGGAACACGGCACCTACGATGTCGTTAGCTATGTCACGACTACCCACCCGGCTACGCACATTGTCTCAGGAAACAGTTGAAATGTTAATTAAAACCGGAATTTCATCCACTTGCATTGGAAAAGATTATGGTGCCCTGACCTGTGACCCAGATGGCAGGAATGACACAAATAGACACGTCATTCTCCATCATAATAGTTTGATCAAACATTTAAGCACGATTCAGCAGCATTAAACACGTATATAAAGATTAAACAAACATACCCACCGCTAGGTGTATTTTTATTTTATTATGCACAAAGGGAATATTTTCCGAATGAACGCCTCAGCACGTGTCCACACCTGACATTACACGTGCTAATTGGTTCTCCTAGTTAACTTCTTCTCAACAGAGATAATTCATGGCCTAAATGAACATTTGGAATACGAACTACGTGTAATAAGCAAATACACCACTTATTTATTCACGTGACTCTTACCCACGGATATGACAAAAATATTTAAATGAGCCATCAACGTACACAAAATAATACAGAACATGATTAGCACATCAAAGTCGATGCGTTTTGAACGGAGCGCGCAATAGGAATACACAAAAATTAAACACGTTTTAGTTTCACTGTGTTTATGCTGGTTGGATGCCAATTTAAGGGATATGTTCCTAATTACTGTTTTCTTCAAAATAGTACAATGAAAATGTAAACATTCAAATGTTTGTTTTCAATTCCAAATGTTTATATTTATACAGTATGATGCAGTATAAACCGGCCACACATACAACTAAAGCAGCCCTAAATACGTCATTGTCCCAACAAATCTCTTGCACACTGTGAAATGATACGTATCGGATATGCTCGAAGTGAAAGCCCACATAACGGTTAAGGCCCTGCAGTTCATTTCACCAGCGTCGAATGTACGGACTGTAGCTTCTCTGGCGTCGTGGGTAGTATGTCAGGCTACGTACCGCGACAGGGAAGCTTGGCGAAGGTCTGGGGCTGCACTTCGCGAGGAAACTTTTAAGGCAACAGCCACGTCTTTACGTGTCTAGTCAAACGTACGGTAGCAACACTGGTCACTCGATGGGCGAACGCAGCCAGCGCCCTCTGTCAGCGGCACAAGGAACTACTGCTGGTTTGCCAATAAACAAATTAATTAAAAATACAACTTATTTGACTGCTTCTTTCCTTTCTTTCCAAAATCTTTTAAAACAACTTTCAGGGCCAGCCTTGCGTGCATCTGAACCACGGAATATTATTTTTTACAGGCAAACTGCGCGAGTCGCGTTGTGGCCACCCCTGCTATATACACTCAAATGGTGGGACGGCTGATAAATAACGTATCAAAATGAATCTGGAAAGAAAACTCTGTGGCCTATCGGAATTTCTTCCATGTAAATGCAGCCTGTTCCAGTCGAGATTCGAACCCGGCGCCTAATAAGCATACTTGTCCAGAATGTTACCGCCACATTAAGCCTCTCGACTAAGTGGCAGGTGGCATGAGGTGCCTTGATGTTTTGTCGCAGATCCTGCTACATTTGTCGGTGAGGAATCGCGAAAATTTCTGCTTTAAAAGCAATCCACAGGTGAATACAACGCAGAATGCTTTCCTCTCGCAACGAGGCCCCGTATCTCCACAGTTGCAAGGCCGCATGCCGTGTGACTTTGCTGCACACGAAGGGAAAACGTGTTCCACAAAGACGACCTATTGATTTCATTCTACCGGCCACTCACCACCACCAAACAAGAACATCCCTTACTAGTGAAACACGTATTTACTGCGCATGTACACCCACACAGACTTCATCTTCGGGGCTCCTTCATACTGGACCATATTTATACATTCGACTTTAAAAATAGAACAGAATGAGTTACATGGAGCGTGTTTTATAATAGTGCAGAAGTAAGTGTGGTCGTTTACATTCTGGGCATTATCACATTCAAAATACGTTACAGTTACCACAATTCCATACTACTGTGTTCTCTTTATCGCTTGATAAAACGGGTAACATATTTTTGGTGAATTAGGCAGTACCAATGTCAAGGCATCACACTGCTTTAAATGATGGTAAAGAGGAAATGCATGAAACATATTTCCAACACAGAAACTGCCGTAACCGTAGACCGTTCCCGCTTTCATTAAACACGCTCTTTTTAATTCGTGTTTCTCCGTATCATTCTTTGAACTGTTTTGTTACCAGCCCTTCCACAGACATCACATACGCAGACCCTACATGAATTGCACGCCGCACTATAGCAAGTGCCATGTTTATGACGCACCGACCGCACATCAATGAATTATGAGTAACTGGTGCTATATTACCGAAAGGATAAAACAGAAGTTATCGAAGAACAGTGAGTCCAAGTACCACTTCGAAAACCATGAATCCTACACGGACCTGTCCGGGATCGAATCCGGGCCACCGCGGTGTGGGATCGACAACTAACCGCCCAATCAGTTCCCCTAAAATGAAGCAACCAAAACATGTTTTCGTTGTGTAGTGGCTTCTATACACACTACGTACAATTTCTTGTTGATGTCAGTATTGATGCGTTGAGTATACGTGGCTTTTCTTTCTTTCTTATTTCTTAATGTACAAGTGATGCCACAGGGACAGCTAAGCGGTCTGCACCACGTTTCCTCAATTTCAGCGCAGATTTTAATGATGAAGATGGAGAAAAAACAGAAATGTGTAAAATACTTGAGTGAAAACAGACCGAAAGTTGAAGTTTACTTCGTTTTGTCAATTTCGCAATGAAGAAGAACCGAATCCAATTAACTCGTGATGTTCGTACCAAAGACACACGCTCCGCACTGTAAACAAACGACCATGACTCTAGACGGCTACCGGAAGCTATAACAGCACTTGGACTTAATTTCCAGATCCACTTTCGCTCTCAAAGGTAAGTAAGGACATTTACTTCAAAGGTAAGCCACGTAATGAATTACTACACGTAGCCAACAGAGAAAAAACAACATTCTTACAGTTGAGAATCTCGTACCTACATAAAACTAATGAATCAGAATTCAGTGATGATTCTGCAAATGTAATGTAGTCTTGAAGTGCAGACAACGAATAAATCACATTTTATTAACTTCCCACTTTATACACCAACAGGTTTAACGATCAAGCATTCTACGTTCTGCCCCCCTACGAGTGAATGTGTGTGTGTTTTGTGTGGATCTCAGAATAAAACATCCGTTACCCATTTCCCTACACAGCATTAACTGACGGCTATAACCACGACGGTGTGTGTTTACTGCGCGGTACGAGCTGAATCTTTACTTACAATTCAAGTTAGGCTTAGTCTTTAAAGGTATTTCGTATAGCTAACGAACACCTGAAGGCTGCCTTACGTTTTGATTTTGTACTCCCAGCACTAAACGGTCTGTCACTCAACACACCTGTTTCTCAGTTGCTTATTTTCGTGTGGGGCTGTCTGCAGGACTGTGGCCTCTGACATGACCACTGTCTATCCCCAGGATGACAGATGAACATGAAGCATTACACAAAATAACAGTAACAGAGTAGCATCCAAGCGTTCGGAGACAAAATTGTCCCAGTGCCATTCAATCCGGTACAAATCCAACACGGACTTCCGTGGTAGTCAATCCGGCCCTCCGCGGCGAGAAGCTGGGTGCTAACTGCGTGATCCACGACACAGCCTTCATCTATCGCAGGAAGACGGATACTGCTCTCTGCAGTTACTGTCAAACGATCCCCAATGCCAAACAATAACCGCACGCCCATGTGCTCCATACGAGTACGCATACATTTCCTTTAGTGTCTACTCTTCACACTACAGGGTCTACACAGCCTCCTAGCCAATGGGTGCCGGAGGCTCTCATGTCGGGGTTAAAGTAGCTGAAGTGTGACGTATGTAGCTCGTCACCTACTCAAGAAATACCCCCCCCCCCCCCCATTTTAAAGAACCCGAAGGTTCATTGCCGTGCAAACAACAGTCCGCCACCTGACCCTATTCTGAGAGAGATCACTTCAGTCCACGCCCCCTTCCCCACCTATATCTTGAAGATTCATTTTCACACTATCCTCCCATCTACGCCTAGGTCTTTAAAGTGGTCTCTTTCCTTCACATTTCCCCACCAAAACTCTTTATGCACCTCTCCTCTCACCCCACACACGTGCCACATATACCGCCCATCACATTCTTCTTGATTTGGTGACCCGAATAATATTCGCTAAGGAGTACGGATCATAAAGCTTCTCGTTATGTAGTCCTCTCTACTCCCCTGTTACCTCGTCCCTCCTGGATCCGTATATGTTCCTCAGTGCCCTATTCTTATACACCCCCAGCTCTTATTCCTGCCTGAATGTGACAAACCAAGTTTACAACTCGCATAAAACAGCAGGCTAAATTACAGTTCTCTACTTCAATCTTCATATATTTGCACAGCAAACTGGAATTCAAAAGAATCCAAACCATCTGGTCACTGTTTATTAAAATCAGAAGGCATACACTTCAGTTTAGTCTAATTTTCCGTAACGACTGAGTCTCACAGAATACGTCTGTTACGAGACAAGGGACTAGCGTAGTTCACACTGTGCATGCAAATACTGCGACAGC